>LPNX010464305.1:23716-48716 GCA_001517045.1 Pseudotsuga menziesii
CGTTTAAGATATGGATTATTATGTATGCCTGTGTTTTTGCTTGGGTTTTCAATAAGGATTTGCAATAATTGTTTAAGCCTATATTTTGAAGATCTGGAAATAATCATTTTCATGGTTGTGTTTTCATTAAGGTATATGGTTAAGCTTGCGTTTTTGAATATCTGGAATAATCATTCCATGACTGTGTTTTTAATTTAATATTTGGAGCATGGATTATGTGTGTGTTTTCTTAAAGAATATGGCATACACATTTCTTGGTGGCATTTTCATTAAATATCTAAAGTTCTTGTTCATGACTATGTTTCTTGAAAAATTTGAATAAATTTCCATGCCTGTAATACCATTGATTTAACTGGAGGATTCCTTCCTGAGTTCAAAACCCTGATTAGATATTCATTTCATTGCTGAGTGTAAGTATGGGGGTTTACCCTTCGTAGGTTAGATCTGTGATTCAATGATTTAAATCATGATTTTAACTTTGATTAGATCTTTGTTTACATTATGAGTACAAACTTTGGAATAGATCCAGCATTTTGAAGAATCAAGCTGAGTAGGAAAATTGGTGTATATCGATTTCATGTTTAGTTCTGAAGTTTTCAATGATTTATCTAAAACAATAAGTATATGCTAACTCTGCATAGTTCTAAGTATTCCTTTAGAGCTGTAAAATTCATTTTCAGAAAGATTATATTAGTTTTTCATTGCCTTTCGTTACGTATCGAGATAGTAGAGTTCCAATCTCTTTATAAATGTTTTTCCTTTTTGCATTATGATCCAACTTATGAGATGTCAAGCGTCAGATCAGAAAGGTCCATATTTGTGCTATCCTCGCCCTAATTAAAACATAGTTGAATTATAGATATTGGAAATTTGGGTGATATCGACCCTAGCAAACACTGTCATTTGAGTGCTCGTTTAACTACTAGATAGCTTCTTTTTAGGTGGTTAAATAGTAGATCGTGTTTGAGATATTTGTAAAGCTTCCAAGTAATATTCCTTACCTTAGTGGATTTGTCACCTAGCTTGGGGGTGGCTCTAGGTGGAAGAATCCATGCCAAGTGGAGCCAATGGTTGGGAGGAAGGTCGTAGTCATGTTTTTAGTTGGTTAAGCTTGTAGATTAGGGTTGGAACTTGTAATGCTCAAACTCTTGATGATGGATAATAATTTATCAGTTTCTAGTTTATGGTGTATCTTATGCTGTTAAAAATAGTGAATGTATTATAGCACAATGTTTATAATGAACTAACAAAGTTGACAAGGTTGTCCATAGGGAGTCCACTCCAAATGGGGAAAATAACTTAGACCCATCCTCAGAGGACAGTATCGTGAAACCTTTATTACACATGTATATGTTTTTCTATGAGTTATGTTGTAATTCCTTAATGCAGATATTGTAGTTATCTAATCTTGTGGTTGTATTAGGAGCTGACTCCATGTATCTCCCGCAACCATTTCTAGAAGAGACAATTACATGGGATGTTCGGTCTTGTGAATTTTGTATTTACATTATGTTACTATTTCTATTACAGGTAATGGCCTCCCCTCTAACCGAGACAGACTTATCTTACAGACATAAGAGTCAGTATGACATTTTCTACTTCATAAGTTTTGCTTATTCCAATTTGTCATTTATATTATTGCCGTATATCACAAAGTTAGAGAATGTTAATGTAAATTGGCTACATTGCGCTAAAGTATTGAACTGTTAGATTGATACATAGAGGTAGTATCCAAATATGTATGGTAATGACTAAGGATTGAAAATCCGTGAACAACTTAGCGGCTAAGAAATCAATCATTTTTTACTAAAATGTTATCCTTGTTACGAACCCAAAGGACAAAATTCTCTCTCATGCACCCTAAGATCTATACAGGTTTAGGGGGTATGTTACATATGGTATCAGAGTGCTAAGGTTACAGCACTCAGGCCTATTTGAGCTCAAAAGGGTCCCTACAAATTTTAAGGAACTAACGAACCAGTTGTTTTGAGACAATAGGAACCAGTTAGTTCACAGAGGGCTACTATAATGGAACCTTGAGATGCACGATGTGGGGACCAACGAGATAAGTATACAAAGTATTTTTCTATCATTTCCAAAGATGTTTTACGAATTGATAAGACAATTGTTCCATCTCTATTTGAGGTGCAAAAATAAGTTTAGTGAGGTATAGAAGTATTCACGGATGAACTCATGGTCGATCAAAATGTTATGGTAATTTCCCTTATGGATATTAATGTGGAATTTTAATTGCTGAAAGGAGAAACCTTTAGAACCTATATTCATGGTTTTCAAACTAGCCATTAATGATGTCATAATTCTTAGAACTTCCATGTTGGAAATTTTTCTAGATTACATTGAGAAACTTGGTGATTAAGGATCGTTAGAAGAACATGACGTATGTTATAAAGTAGCATTGAAAAGGTTAAGTCATTATCAATAAATGTAGGGGTGGTAAATATATGGTCAGAGTTGAATATGGATGAATTACATAGACCTATTTTGGTATACGCTATTGGTAATAGATAAATAAAAGTGGCTCATGAGATTTTTTTTATTTAGAGGTTCCATTATGTTAGAGAATATATATATATATATATAGCTTACCCCATACATATTGTTAGAGAGAAAAGTAGTGAAATTTTCTTGGAGATATCAAGGTACCAGTTAAATGGAACTCAATAAGTTTATCATTTAGGAAGGAGTAACTATATTACCTGTGAACTCTCTTAAATATTAGCTAAAGTTATCACATAAAGTAAAAATATTTAAGAATGAAGATGAGCAATTCTAAAAGAGTAACTATGTTAGAGGCATATATGGTTAGGATTATGCAAAAATATAAATTATATTAAATGAATGTCACTGGTGTTTAAGGTATAAACATGTATAAACACTAACAATTTATTAAATGTGGGACACCTATTTACATTTGGAATTCATGTAAAACAGAGAGCAAATAGTTGCATCGAATCCTATGGTTACATCAGTACATGGCAGTTGAATAGTTCTGATTAAAAGACCATAGTAGAATCGCATATAGGCACAATATGTCGGCAATGACATAGTTGTGGTTGAGGTGTATGACTAGTTATAGTTAAAAAAAATGATTTTGATTGAGCATTTATATCATAGGTCAAAGGAACTAATGTTTCTCAAGATTGGGTCCATAAAGAAACGCAAGGAATTAGTTTGGACATGACCTCTAATGTTTCTCCTATATGTATGCACATTACTAGCATACGAATTTGGATATACTATAAGGAAGAATGATGTTTTGTTATTGTTAATCTAGCCTTGCTACCATCATCATTCTTGAATTAATAGACCTAGAAATGGTTGTTGGTGGTTATGCATAATAGTGAATGATCAGAGAAGTGAATGTGATTTGGTTTCTAAGAGAAGGTGTTATATGTTAAATTTTTAATGGTTATATTAGATCTTAAAACATTTAGCATCATAACAGCATAACCATAAGCCAAAAGATCACTGAAAGATAGAAAAGCACAACCATACAAAAAAAACACAAAGATTTATCCTGGGAAAAACCTAGCAAAAGCTTCCTCAATATAGATGCCACAAAAAGATAAAAGGTAAAACCAAATGACTGATCAAAGACTGATCCTTCTCCTTCTCCGGCTACTTCTCTCTCCTTCACTAATGCGCTACACAAGTAAGTGTGTGTGTTCCCAATGAGGAGCGCCACACCTCTATTTATATTCATCCGTTCACTTTAATAATTAATTTTGACATGTAGGATCAAGTTAATCATGTAGGCTCGAGTTAAATATGTAGGCTCAAGTAAACACAACTGGGGTGCTAATGACCCACCTTTACAATTTGAGGGGACTACCTCATGACTCTTATTAGTTCTTCTGATTAGAAGCATTGAGGTACAAAGTAATACAAGTGGTTCTCCCAGTAGGACCAACGGGGACCATAAAAAGTACATATAGAATATTCTTTGAAGTTACAATATTTCAACACTCCCCCTTAACAAGAACGGTATTCTACAACATCAACAAAAAAAATAGTAGAAGAGAGAGAGAGGACATCATCAAAATCATTAGGGTAACACATCTATAAATCATTGGAAGCTTTTCAAAATCATGTAGTCTTCATCTTCAATCTTCAGTTTTCAGCAATATCAACACTTTGACCGCTTCGATCAGCAACAACTTTGACCGCTTTGATTAGCAACAACATCTTCAGCTCTTTAACCTTTCGATCAACAACAACATCTTCAGCTCTTTGACTTTTCAATCAGCAACAACATCTTCAGCTCTTTGACCTTTCGATCAGAAACATCATCATCATCACATTCTGATCTTTCGATTAGTACGTCATCATCATCAACAACTTGCATCCACAACACGAAGACGAAGGTCTTCGAATCACTTTTGGACCTAAGTCCAAGGATGATACAATCCTACCACATTCTCGACAACTGAAGTCATCGGATTGATTATGAGATAATCAGTCCCTATCACTTTAGGACTAGGTCCAATAATGATGCAATCCTACCACATTCTCAGGGACCGAAGCCACCAGATTGATTACGGGATAATTAGTCCCTATCACTTTAGGACTAGGTCCAAGGATGATGCAATCCTACCACACTCTCAGGGACCGAATCCTCCGGATACCTTTCTGAACCGAAGTTCAAGGATGATGCAATCCTGCCACACTCTCGGGGACTGAAGCCTCCGGATACCTTTTCGAACCGAAGTTCAAGGATGATGCAATCCTGCCACACTCTCAGGGACCGAAGCCTCCAGATACCTTTCTGAACCAGAGTTCAAGGATGATGCAATCCCACTACATTCTCGAGGACCAAAGTCACCGGATCGATTCTGGAGAGATGTCCTAGGATGATACAATCCCTCTTCATTCTCGAGGACCGAGGTCATTGGATCAATTTAGGGAAAGTGCCCAGGGATGATACAATCCCACTTCATTCTCAAGGACCGAGGTCATCGAATCACTTTAGTTAAAGTTCCCAGGGATGATACAATCCCAGTGCAACATCACTACTCCCCCTTTCAAGGAAGGTCTTTCCGAACAACACCAATATTGTCTCAAAAGTTTTCAAAATTTACTCGAGACAGAGGCTTCGTCAGCACATCATCATCTAAATGATCATCATCTACATCTTTAGTATGTAAATACTGAATGATCACCATCTGTATCTATAGTATGTGAATACTGAAAGCATCATCATCTATATCTTCAGTATAGAAATACTGAAAGAATCATTATCTCTATATTCAGTATAGAAATACTGAATCACCATCATCTGCATCTATATTATGTAAATATTGAAACATCATCATCTGCATCTTATCTCATATGTAGAAATACTGGATTTCTATGTGTTACGACAAAACACAGGGTTCTTTGTCATCACAACTCTGGTTATCACATATAATCATTGTAGTATCCATCTTCAGGTCAAAGAGACCTGATATCAGCTTCTGAAGCCATATGGCTTCACAACTTAGCAGAGAAATCTGCCATGTCTTCTACTTCAGCCGTGCTAAGAGAAACACTGGACTGTTTCTTACTAAACCATGAACTCATAGAAGACCCCAAACAAAAGCATCTACCTGATGTGCTTTTCCTGTCTGAGATACTTCCAGCCCAATCTGCATCTGTATAGCCATACAATTTGTATTCATGGTTTCCATCATAGTATAGACCAAAGTCTATAGCCCCTTCCAAATATCTCATCACATGTTTTGCAGCTATTAGGTGAACCCATCTAGGTTGAACTAGATATTGAATCAAGGTGTTCACAACAAAACAAATGTTTGGTCTGGTATTTGTTAAGTACATCAATGACCCAATAATCTGTCTGTATTGAGTCACATCTACTAACTCTGATGAGTCATCGGCTAATAACTTCAGGTTGGAATCCATAGGTGTGGCCATGGATTTTCATTCAAACATATCAAATCTTTTCAAAACTTGCATTGCATACTTTCCCTGATTGAGAAATATTCCTTCATACTTCCAGACCTAGGAAATAAAGTATTAGACCAAGGTCTAAATTCTTCAGCGAACTTCTTCTTGCATTCTATAATCTTCTTCTCATTCCCTATCAGAAATAGATCATCCAAATATAGTAATAGTATGATAAGTTCATCTTCTACAACCTTGTATTAAAGTTTAGGATCGACTTTAATCTTGGCAAAGCCCATGATCATCAGGAAACAATCTATTCTTCCATACCAAGCTCTGGGAGCTTGCTTTAGGCCATAGAGGGCCTTCTTCAACTTGCATACGTGAGTCCATCTGTCTTCAACTTCAAATCCTCTTGACTATTCGATGTAAAAATCTTCCCCAATCATACCATTAAGTAAGGCTTGTCTTTACTTCATCATGTAAGAAACTACAATGATAGTTCTGAAGGAAGTGTACCTTGCTTCCTGGAGTAACTGTCTCTTCAGAATTAATTCCCTCTTTCTAATAGAAACCTCTAGCCACAAGTCTTTCCTTACTTCTATCAACAACATATTTTATCTTGCAAATCCATTTGGAAGATACCACATTCTTGCTTTTTGGTTTGAGTACTATATCCCAAACATCATTCTAGTATTCCTTCATCATAACATATTTTATGAGTTCGTCTTGTCAATTCATCAACATATCCTAGTCTTTTGTATTCAACCTTGAAGGTTGGAACCCACTTTACTCTTGGTAAAGTCTCAATCCATCAGGAAGCTATCCATCATGTCGTATCATGTCGAACTCAGATATCTTCTGTAGTCATTCCCCCTGATGGAGTATCATCTTCCCTCTTCATTCTGTACAGGTGGTTCTATTCTTGATATATACTTCTATTGGGCCTAGTCAATAGAGTATTTCATGTCATAGTCTATTCTTTCTAAGGTAAACCATGAACCTTGCTTTCTACAGTTGTTCTGGTAGATCCATATGGAAGATACTACAAACTTCCCTTCAGGTATTGAAACCATATCGTAGACATCATTCCCCATGATCGACTGTTACTCTTTGATCATAATTTGGTTTGGAAGTCTCGCCATTATTTTCTTCATATTGATTTATCTCTCGTACCCATGGTGGTATTCATCCTTCAAGGTGGATCTACCACTCTCTGAAGCTCTTTCTTCCATCATGATGTCTCTGAGCCTGGGAGCTTCATATTTATTGGAGTGAATCTTGAAATGTCATCACTTGTTCTTTGGAACAAGTCTCATCCTTCTTTTCTTGTAGGAGGTTGTACAAGACCTTTACTACAATTCAAATGCACCAGTAGAATGGTTAGAACCATTTCATAGAACATATACATAACGACAAATTCTTATGCATCATGCAAATATTTAGCCAATACAACATTCATCCATAGATCATGGAAACTTTCTAGATGACATCATTGATATTGTGTGCTAATCCAATATGTCAACAAGGAGGTTTCATTCTAGATAAGTATCAATGGAGAAGTGTATAGCACCATGAGCTACTTACTCATCACATGCATACTATTATTAATGCAAACATTATATCATGCATAACACATCAACTGAATACAAAACAATATCATGAAATGACAAATGAATACTTATCTTTTATTTGTTTCGTGGGTAGACTTCTTCTTGATTATTCTGCTTCATCATCTTCTTCATTCATGAAATCATCATTTGTTATCCAAATGATAACATGGATAAGAGGTTCTTCAAGAATTGAGTTCTTCATATTCCTCATTGCTTGAGGGATCTTCTTTGAATGGTGAGAGATTGATCTTCAATTGCTCCCATCTTCTTCTTCTCAGAGTCAGCTGAAATCAATCACTTCCTTCTGGCACACATTCCTCGCATGAATGAATCCCATGATCATGGGAGGCCATTCAAGGTGGCTATCACCACTTGTGCATTCTTCACTTCTTCTTTTACATCTTCAATTTGTTTCTTAAGTTCATCTTCTGATGTATGTTATTTCCTTCAAATATCTTGGTCAAGGAATCAAACATCTCTTTTGATGTCTTTATGGAAGCCGCTTGTGGTACAAGTTGATCCATGACTGAATCAACAATGATCTTCTTGACCTTGACCAAGTTCTTCTGGTGTAAGGCTTTGAGCCTCATCTCCCTTTGGAACTGGAACCTCTCTACTCATGTAGGTGTCCAATTCATTTTATTCAGAGAGATCAAATACATCCATGCTTGGAATTTTTCAACTTCACCAAGCTTATTGTCAAGCTGATGAGAACCTCAAATGGAAATAGAAAAAGATTAGATCTTACCAATTTGAGGTGTCTGTCCTCGTTCCGGAGCTGGCTGAGCTAGGGTTTGTCAGAGAAACCGTAATTTTCAAAACTTGGAATCTTTCAGATTTTTTTGGATAGAAATATAGATCTCTTCAAGTTGATCTGTCCAATGTACTCCTTTTCTAAAAACAGTGGAGGGAAGCTCCCGGAACAGGAAGCCCTAGTTTTCCAATTTCTATTGCAGAAATTCCTGATACTGTTTCTGCACTATCTCTAAAATTACTATTTCTCTATGTCTAAAAATTCGCATTGAGGTATCCTCACATGTCTCTGTTCGAACACGATAGGTTTCATCAGAATTGGTTTCACCAATTGGGACTTATGATCATTTTCCCAAGGTGACCTATTACAGGACTCTTCATAACAGCAAAGTTGTACAGACTGACACATGTCATTGTTTCATCTTCGAGTCTGAAACTCATACCACCGAAATTACAGTCCGTTCCCTTTCTGTAACGTCTTCCAAAATTTCATTTGGACCTTTGTAGCCCAAGATATAGCAATTCTCCCAGGTGTCCTATTTAGGGATGAATCCTGGAAGAGGCTGTAACCCTAACTTGGAGGGATCATATCTCCCAGAATATAGAGCATATGAGGCTGAAGTTTGGACACCGTGTACATGAGGATTTTATAGTCTACCTGTAAATTTTTTGAATCTTGAGCCTTCGCCAATCCCGAGATATAGTGAATGTACCACAACTTATCAGTTTTAGTATTTAGGGTTTGACTTTCTCGAAGTTTCACCCTACCAAAAATATTGATCCAGGTTTGTAAGCTTCGATGTTGATGAGGAGAGAAATCCTATGCTATTCTCACTCAAAAATTCCTCTTCTATAAGAATCCCTAATTTCCTGCACCAAAAACTGAAAATGCTCAGAATTGAATTCCGCTTCGACAGAAAGATGCGCCCTTCAATGGAGAGTCAGCCTAGCCTTCTTTTGCTGATTGATTGTGGAGAGAGACCCAAAAATTAAGAATTCCTAGCTTCTGTAGCTGCACAATGTCTTCTTTCAGGGTGGATCTGATACGATGTTAAATTTTTAATGGTTATATCAAATCTTAAAACATTTAGCATCATAACAGCATGACCATAATCCAAAAGATCACTGAAAGATAGACAAGCACAACCATACAAAAAAAACACAAAGATTTATCCTGGAAAAATCCTAAAGGGAAAAACCCAGCAAAAGCTTCCTCAATATCGATGCCTCAAAAAGATAAAAGGTAAAACCAAATGACTGATCAAAGACTGATCCTTCTCCTTCTCCAACTACTTGTCTCTCCTTCACTGATGCGCTACACAAGTGAGTGTGTGTGTTCCTAATGAGGAGCGCCACACCTCTATTTATATTCATCCATTCACTTTAATAATTAATTCCAACATGTAGGCTCGAGTTAATCATGTAGGCTCGAGTTAAACATGTAGGCTCAAGTAACCACAACTGGGGTGCTAATGACCCACCTTTACAATTTGAGGGGGCTACCTCATGACTCTTATTAGTTCTTCTGATTAGAAGCATCAAAGTACAAATTAATACAAGTGGTTCTCACGGTAGGATCATCGGGGACCACAAAAAGTACATATAGAATATTCTTCGAAGTTACAATATTTCAACATTATGTTGGGTATAACTAGAAATTATTACAGAGTGAAGGTGATTCTTTTTATTTCTTTTCCTTTTGAAGTTTCTAACTAATTTATGAATTTTGTCCTCATTGAATTATCTTACTAAATTGATGCTAAGTGGAGGTAGGACACGATGTTTAAAAATTGTTGTGAAGAGACTCCATGTTAGTTGCAGTAATGCAACTCCTTTAATGTATCCTTTACACGTAATTGTTGGCATGCAAGAAACTCATAAGGATTGGGTTATGCACATAAAGTACTATTGATCTTCTTATACATGTTCACCAGTACGACAAAGTTCCTTAAAGTTAATTCTTTCAAAGAAGGAAAAGGAAATAAAAATGAAAACTACACTGCTTATGCTAAGTGAATAGAAAAATGTGTTGTGCATAAAATCCATGATGTTATTAGTGGTGAAGAAAGAGTGCAGAAGTATAAAGGCTCTTATTTTGATAAAAAAAAATTGTAAGATGTGACTTAAGGAACTGAGATGGAAAATGATGGTAAGTAGCTTACTTCTAAAGATTGATATTGTTGGAATCAATGATATGATATGGAAACTAAACATATATGGAGTTGTGTAGGCATGGGAACTATGACCATGAAGAGAACCAAGGCTCCATGAATGCAATGAGTTAAAGAATATGAGAGAAATCTCATGTGCATAAAGTGTTATCAATGAGGAATGTGGTGATAAAGAAAGTGTACAAGAGGTACATATTTTTCCCTTGGCCAGCTAAGAACCAATATGCATTCTGGGGACGCTCGGGTATAAGACATATTGGTTAGGACTCTTTTCACACACATTCACACCGCGTAAAAGGACTGTCATGAGAGTGGGGGCTCCGTGAAGAGAATAACCTGTAGGTATTATGGTGTGTGAGAAAGGAAGTGCCTCATCTTGGCGTAGTGCCCTGAATAGCACAGTTAGGATATACGCCCGAAGAAGGGTATCGTCCTTGTGTTGGGTAGCTTGGATCAGTACACAGAGTGCTACTGGAAATTGGAGTGCTTACTTGGATAGAGGAAACAAGAAGACGCTAGAAATTCACTAGAAAGGTACTGGAAAAGTAGATACGCTGTAAGTAAATTCATTCATATGAGGTAACATATTGATCTATTGGTGAGTAAAATAAATAGGAGTATTGGAACTATTGGGAATGAGAAAATTAAATAGTGTTTGATTTTGGGTTATGCATTGCAGTCGATATTCATATTAGCATACATGTAGATGTATGTTATGTTTTAGGTTGGTGGCCTAGATATAACAAATTTTGTGCATTGAACATGAGCTAGAAGTAATTTCTAATCCACCTTGATCACTGATCTAGAAGGAGAGAACATGCAACGCATTATTTAGATTACTTATCACATAACCAATTTGGTTAGTGAGGAGCATAATGACTAAATAATAATGAAAATAACAATGGATGAGGTGGAGCAAGAGGTCATGGAAATGCCTACAGGAAAATATCCATGACTTGTTCACCACATATTTTTTTCATCACTGTTAAAAGATACTCAATAATGAAGTTCAGGAAGTGGTATAAGAACTTACGAGATGATTAGGGGTCATATCCACCTTTAATCCAACATTTCTTATATTTATTTCCCAAAGAGGATCACTCCAACACTCCTGCTAATTTATGACCAATATTGCTTTCCAATTTCATTTACAATATCATCAGAAAGTTATTTCCAATAGACTTAACCCTCCCATGACTCAGCTAAATTCAATTGAACAAATGGGATATGTAGAAGTTTAGAATATATTGGATGGAATCATAATGAAACATGAATTCATCCATTCCCTCGAGACAACAAAAAAACCAAGTATTCTTCTTAAACTCAACTTGTAAAAGGCTTTTGATAGATTATACTAGCAATGTATTAGACAAATTCTTATTTTCTTTAGATTCTCTATGAATTAGACAAACTATATTTTGTCCCTGACCTTATGAAACTTTTTTTCAATCATGGTGAATGGATCTCCCTCTTGTACGTTTCTCCTTATAGAGGAAATAATCAATGAGACCTCTCATCCTTCCTTTTCAGCCTAATGGATGAGGAATTAGAAAAAAGAATTTGGTATCAATTAATGAAAAGAAACTCTAAGTCCTCAAGATCCATGAAGAGCCAACTCCTTATATTTGTGAAATTGAATATATCAAGATAATTCTCGGCTTCATATGGAACTACTATTAACCATGAAAAACTTAATATTTTTTCTTCAACACTTCCCCTACCTTCGAAGTCATTATTTCACATTTACAATATCGCATATGTGATATATCGCAAGTGCGATATATCACATATGCGATATTGAAAAGTAAAAAAAAATAAAACAGAGGTCACAGGCCCCTCAAATATCATTTGCACAGGATCGGGACAGCAAAAAACCATAAGGGAAAAATAACGCATAAGTGATTTGCGTTTTAGCTTTTCGAGGTCAAGTTTGAGGTCGAGTTCATGGTGGATTGGCTCCAATGGAAGGAAAATGCTCTTATCCTTTTAACTTAGTCTTCAATTCTTTAATTTTTTCCATAATTTCATTGTTTTTATAATTATTTTAAACAAATTTAAAAAAAAAATTGAATGTTCAATCAAAGAATGATTAAAAGTAAAATAACTTGTAGTTTTTTGTTTAAATCTTAATAGACAACAAAAATGAACAACACAATGTGGAAAACCCACCCTCTAATAAACCACAACAACCTAACCCACAACCTAACCCAAACCCAAGCCCGGAGGGGGAACACAATCGAAACTCACAGATTATTACGCGTTTGGTGTCAATGAGGCGCCTTAGCTCATCTATTAGAGGGGGGCATCATTTGAGAGAGTCTTTAGCCAATGCATTGGACACAATAACAGACACAATTGCCAAATCCCAAGGAGCTCTATACAACATTACCTCATATAGAGAATCCAAGAGGTAATACTACTCTGATTTTTTGAGTTATAGAGACATCAAAGCCCTTAAAATTACAAAAGACCAGTTATTTTCATTATTCTGGGACCCTAGCACCGGATTGGTTCCACCCACCAATCGACCACACATTTCCATAGACTGGTGCATTGACCCAAATATAAAGGCCAATTGGATGGATCGTTGGTATATGGTCTTCGATGAAGACCCCCATGGGAATAGGGACATCCCATTTTATTTCCTTAGGAAGTTATATGCAGAATTCATCCTAGGAAAATATGTTAACTACTTCGATCTCTTAGGAAACTAGGGTGTTGTTCATGGGATGCCCCAAGATAGGGAAAGTGCCAGGACGAATCCTAACTATGTGCCACGCCCACCACGCACACCAAAACCCCCTCGACTATATCCTCCTGCAGGTCCTATGATTGGGAATACACAGGAGACATTATTTGGCATGGCAGATACATTGCTTCAACATGGGATTGATGTCCAAGGCAATGTAGACCAAGGGGCTGGCACTTCCAAGGTGGTCCCATCTACAGATCACACAAGAGATGCAGAGTCTTCAGAGCATCGTGTTACTCCACACCCTTGCACATCGTGTGGAGGCATATGCTATGGCCCTGCTTCCGACTTCCGAGACGATGGATTACTTCACTTTGTAAGTAAAACTCATTATTTTCATATTATATTTTGTTTCATGTCAAAATTTTCAATTGTTTCACAATTTATTTCTATTTAATTGTCTACCAAATTATGTGAACAAATATACAGCTGGTGTCCCATGGCACACCATAGTCGCATAGTCCACCGATCAATGTTGCGAACATTGATGCGGCTGTCAATATTGCTTATGGGCTTGGTTCTTCACCAATAGGGGTAAGAACTATACTTGTTAATTTGTCAACTTTATTTACATATTTATAGTATAGATTGTAACATTCAATATGTATCCTAATTTTGATACAACATGTTTTATGCAGGTTGTCCAAGATGAGTATATTGTATCGCAGCCTATTCCCTCTCATGCAGAGGTAGATTCCCAGACACAGGTATTATTTGAAATATTCTTTTAATTATATGCTTTTAATTATGTTTCGCTTTCTTTGGAAAAATCATTTTACTTGTATCGCTTTGACATATGTTACTTTATGCAGGAACCTATTGTGATAGTGGTGCTTGAAGAGCACCAAAGCGAGGTTGTTGTCAACCCACCTCTTTCCCCCAGCCAGGTATGTATGTTTCACTTTCTTTGGTAACATCATTTTCCTTCCAGGTAGCATATATGTCTCTAATTCACTATTTTATATGAAATTGACATATATGTTACTTTATATGCAGGCCCCTAGTGAGGCACCGATGCGTGAAGAGCACCAAACCGGTGGCCCAGCTTTGACGAGCCAGCAGGTATGTTTTATGTAGATCGCTTTCTTTGTACGTTTGTGTATATCTTTCTCTGATTTGGTGCTTGAAGAGACCCAAATTGGTGACCCTCTTCCCCCCCAAGGTACATGTATATTTGTTGACATTGGCATATATATATGCAGCCTGATAGTGAGCAAGTGGTGCAAGAAGAGCACCCAATCAGGGTCGTTGTTAGTGAGGCACCAGGACCCCTGATTACTTACTCACGTACAGTAAGTAGAAATGTTATTTTGGTTTTGGAATTTGAACAAATGTACATAGAATTTTTAAAGGTTGGTAAATTAACTTACAAAATTTTGTTTTTCTACAGTCTCCACTGATGCGACCTATCCCTCTTGTTCAGCGATGGGGATCACCAGTGAGTAGTCGGAAAAGAAAGCTACACTTCTCCGAAAACTCTGGCAGTGGAAGAAAAAGGGGGGATAACTAGAATAAATGTATAGGGGGCATACATAGATGTAACGTTTTGTTCATATGTACACACAGATATACTTTTTGATCCACTATTTTGTATTATGGCCATGTGGCATGGCAATTTTTGTGACATTATTGCTATACATATATAATATAAAGCAAGGTTCAAATTTATACATATATGGTTGACTTGATCTTGGAGCATGATATGTGTGGTTCACCTATGTGATATAATGATATGTGTGGTTCATGCATGTGTGCTAACTTAAATGAAGTTCCAATACTTAAAGGAAGAATTTACGACTCATCAACTTTTTAACATTATGGCTATCCTCAACTTTTTAACATCATAACCATACCATACACTAATTAAATTACGTACAATAACAATAATAAAACTATGCCATTCATGGATGTGTAATATATACCATATCATACCCTACAATACCCTTAATATCAATCTAGATTTGCATAACATAACATAAGAATATTTTATGGAAAAACATTTTCGTTGAGAGGATCATCATGACTAAGTATGGTGGCTTGATTTTCCTATTTATATATCTCCATATTGTCCTACATTTTATGGATTATGTATTTTTTTTTAATTCTCCATAATATTCTTGGGTTGGATGTTATAAATGTATTCATTTACTAAGGTTGCAATCATATTTTTTAATATTTCAACATTTTTCCTCCAACATTCGGATTTGATGCTTCTATTGTACTAGAATTTCCATGATAGAGGCATTATGAAAGGTGCAAAAAATGTTCATTTCCATGAACATTGGTGGTGACTGAGAATATGGATGTCTCGTTGCTTGGATGCCTCGTAGCCATTGGTAAGTTCTTCATGGAACTCGAGGACTCTTCGAATATCTTAAATGTCTCTATGCAAATTTTCATTACAACTTAGATCGTCCATAGCCTCACTACCAATGACTCTAAAGACTAACTAAACCATGAGGGAATAGATCCCAAAGTGATTTCCTAACGAATTCAAGTTCTCATGCAATATCAAACTAAAAGCATTTGTCAGATTCTGAAACCAAATGACCACACTACAGAGCAAAGCTTTGATGATGCTTCCGATCCAAATTTGTTTCGAAGGGTAAGGCAAAAAACATAGGGACTAAACTCACCAACACTTTATGATTTCTCACCAAATTCCAAACCAAAATTTCAACAAGAATGAATGATGGTTTGAGACACAAAGATACTTTCACCTAAAGGAAATTGAACCCAATTCACAAGGATACCTAAAAATTCAGCTCTGCATTGTGCTAAGGCAAGGAGGAAAAGACAATATTGATACTAACATCATAAAATTATAACATACAATAACATACCCTACAATACCCTATGACACTAATGTCATACCATACTAACATACAATAACATACCATTACATAACATGTACTTTAACATCATACCATACTAACATACCATACCATTGTAATATACCATACACTAACATCATAACACTAAGTCATGCATGCACATGTGTAATATACCATATCATACCCTACAATACCCTATGATACTAACATCATACCATACTAACACACAATAGCATACCCTACATTACCCTACGACACTAACATCATACCATACTAACATACAATAACATGTACCATAACATAACATACTAACAATATGTACCATTTAACACTAAGTCATGCATGCATGTGTAATATATACCATATCGTACTCTACAATACCCTATGATACTAGTTCATATTGCGATACTAACATACATCATCTACCCTACAAACCCTAAATTGGTTGAAGTAAACCCTAGTTCCCTCTCCTAACTTGCAAATTGCTCACAAAACCCTAGTTCCATCTCATACCTTCTCAACCCTAGTTGGTGCATGCAAATTGGTGTTCATGAAATCCTAGTTGGTGCATGCAAGTATTGGTGATCATGTGTTTCTAGTTCCTTCTCCTAACTTCCATGATTGCTCACTAAACCCTAGTTCCATATCATACCTTGGTAACCCTAGTTGGAGCATGCAAATTGTTGTTCATGAAAGCGTAGTTAGTGAATGCAAGTATTTGTGATCATGTGTTTCTAGTTTCCTCTCTTAACTTGCAAATTGCTCACCAAACCCTAGTTCCATCTCATACCTTGGTAACCCTAGTTGCAGCATGAAAATTGGTGTTCATGAAATCCTAGTTGGTGCACGCAAGTATTGGTAATCATGTGTTTCTAGTTCCATCTCTTAACTTGCATATTGCTCGCCAAACCCTAGTTCCATCTCATACCTTGTCAACCCGAGTTGGAGCATGCAAATTGGTGTTCATGAAAGCCTAGTTGGTGCATGCAAGTATTGGTGATCATGTGTTTCTAGTTCCCTCTCCTAACTTGCAAATTTCTCACTAAACCCTAGTTCCATCTCATACCTCAAGTCAACCCTAGTTGGAGCATGCAAATTGGCGTTCATGAACACCTAGTTGGTGCATGCAAGTATTGGTGATCATGTGTTTCTAGTTCCCTCTCCTAAATTCCATGATTACTCACTAAACCCTAGTTCCATCTCATACCTTGGTAACCTAGTTGGAGCATGCAAATTGATGTTCATGAAAGCCTAGTTGGTGCATGCAAGTATTTGTGATCATGTGTTTCTAGTTCCCTCTCTTAACTTGCAAATTGCTCACCAAACCCTAGTTCCATCTCATACCTTGGTAACCCTAGTTGGAGCATGCAAGTTGGTGTTCATGAAATCCTAGTTGGTGCATGCAAGTATTGGTGATCATGTGTTTCTAGTTCCCTCTCTTAACTTGCAAATCGCTCACCAAACCCTAGTTCCATCTCATACCTTGTCAACCCGCGTTGGAGCATGCAAATTGGTGTTCATGAAAGCCTAGTTGGTGCATGCAAGTATTGGTGATCATGTGTTTCTAGTTACCTCTCTTAACTTGCAAATTGCTCACCAAACCCTAGTTCCATCTCATACCTTGTCAACCCGAGTTGGAACATGCAAATTGGTGTTCATGAAAGCCTAGTTGGTGCATGCAAGTATTGGTGATCAGGTGTTTCTAGTTCCCTCTCTTAACTTGCAAATTGCTCACCAAACCCTAGTTCCATCTCATACCTTGTCAACCCCAGTTGGACCATGCACATTGGTGTTCATGAAAGCTTAGTTGGTGCATGCAAGTATTGGTGATCATGTGTTTCTAGTTCCCTCTCCTAAATTGCAAATTTCTCACTAAACCCTAGTTCCATCTCATACCTCAAGTCAACCCTAGTTGGAGCATGCAAGTTGGTATTCATGAATGCCTAGTTGGTGCATGCAAATATTGGTGATCATGTGTTTCTAGTTCCCTCTCCTAACTTCCATGATTGCTCACTAAACCCTAGTTCCATCTCAGACCTTCGTAACCCTAGTTGGAGCATGCAAATTACTGTTCATGAAAGCCTAGTTGGTGCATGCAAGTATTTGTGATCATGTGTTTCTAGTTCCCTCTCTGAACTTGCAAATTGCTCACCAAACCCCAGTTCCATCTCATACCTTGGTAACCCTAGTTGGAGAATGCAAATTGGTGTTCATGAAACCCTAGTTGGTGCATGAAAATATTGGTGATCATATGTTTCTAGTTCCCTCTGTTAACTTACAAATTGCTCACCAAACCCTAGTTCCATCTCATACCTCAAGTCAACCCTAGTTGGAACATGCAAATTGGTGTTCATGAATGCCTAGTTGGTGCATGCAAGTATTGGTGATCATGTGATCATGAGATAAGGCAGCTCCACCATGGGCTAATTCCATCTCATCAAAATACCCCAATAGATAATAGAAGACAAAATACTACATGATCTTTGCAAATTTTTTTAGTCAATATAGAAAATTTGGTTAAAAAGATTAACATCCACGGAACTCTGAAATGTTAAGAGAATTACAGTGTCTTCCAAACAAGTTCTATAACTTAATAATTATAATTGAATATTTAAAATTGACCATAACAATTACCACAAATTATATGATATTTGCAATTTTGTAACCTATTCCAAATAACTCAGTATTGACAGGAACATTATACCATATATATGAAAGCCTAGTTGGCATGCATGCAAGCCTAGTTGGTGTGCATGCAAGTATTGGTGATCATGTGTTTCTAGTTCCCTCTCCTAACTTGCATGATTGCTCACCAAACCCTACTTCCATCTCATACCTTGTCTTGACCCTAATTGGAGCATGCAACTTGGTGACTCATGAAAGCCTAGTTGGTGCATGCAAGTATTTGTGATCATGTGTTTCTAGTTCCCTCTCTTAACTTGTAAATTGCTCACCAAACCCTACTTCCATCTCATACCTTGTCAACCCAAGTTGGAGCATGCAAATTGGTGTTCATGAAAGGCTATTTGGTGCATGCATGTATTGGTGATCATGTGTTTCTAGTTCCCTCTCTTAACTTGCAAATTGCTCACCAAACCCTAGTTCCATATCACACCTTATCAACCTGAGTTGGAGCATGCAAATTGGTGTTCATGAAATCCTAGTTGGTGCATGAAAGTATTGGTGATCATGTGTTTCTAGTTCCCTCTCCTAACTTGCAAATTTCTTACTAAACCCTAGTTCCATCTCGTACCTCAAGTCAACCCTATTTGGAGCATGCAAGTTGGTGTTCATGAACGTCTAGTTGGTGCATGCAAGTATTGGTGATCATGTGTTTCTAGTTCCCTCTCCTAACTTCCATGATTGCTCACTAAACTCTAGTTCCATCTCATACCTTGGTAACCCTAGTTGGAGCATGCAAATTGATGTTCATGAAAGCCTAGTTGGTGCATGCAAGTATTTGTGATCATGTGTTTCTAGTTCCCTCTCTTAACTTGCAAATTGCTCACCAAACCCTAGTTCCATCTCATATCTTGGTAACCCTAGTTGGAGAATGCAAATTGGTGTTCATGAAAGCCTAGTTGGTGCATGCAAGTATTGGTGATCATGTGTTTCTAGTTCCCTCTCTTAACTTGCAAATTGCTCACCAAACCCTAGTTCCATCTCATACCTCAAGTCAACCCTAGTTGGAGCATGCAAATTGGTGTTCATGAACGCCTAGTTGGTGCATGCAAGTATTGGTGATCATCTGTTTCTATTAGGTGCATGCAAGTATTGGTGATCATGTGATCATTAGATAAGGCAGCTCCACCACGGGCCTAATTCCATCTCATCAAAATACCCCAATAGATAACAGCAGAAAAAATACTACATGATATTTGCAAATTTTTTTAGTCAATATAGAAAATTTGGTTAAAAAGATTAACATCCATGGAACTCTGAAATGTTAAGAGAATTACAGTGTCTTCCAAACAAGTTCTATAACTTAATAATTATAATTGAATATTTGAAAGTGACCATAACAATTACCACAAATTATATGATATTTGCAATTTTGCAACCTATGCCAAATAACTCAATATTGACAGGAACATTATACCATCTATATGAAAGCCTAGTTGGTGTGAATGCAAGCCTAGTTGGTGTGCATGCAAGTATTGGTGATCATGTGTTTCTAGTTCCCTCTCTTAAGTTGCATGATTGCTCACCAAAACCTAGTTCCATCTCATACCTTGTCTTGACTCTAATTGGAGCATGAAACTTGGTGACTCATGAAATCCTAGTTGGTGCATGTAAGTATTTGTGATCATGTGTTTCTAGTTCCCTCTCCTAACTTGCATGATTTCTCACCAAACCCTAGTTCCATATCATACCTTGTCTTGACCCTAATTGGAGCATGCAACTTGGTGACTCATGAAAGCCTAGTTGGTCCATGCAAGTATTGGTGATCATGTGTTTCTAGTTCCCTCTCCTAACTTTCATAATTGCTGACCAAACCCTAGTTCCATCTCATACCTTATATTGAACCTAATTGGAGCATGCAACTTGGTGACTCATGAAATCCTAGTTGGTGCATGAAAGTATTGGTGATCATGTGTTTCTAGTTCCCTCTCCTAACTTGCATGATTGCTCACCAAACCCTAGTTCCATCTCATATATTGTCTTGACCCTAATTGGAGCATGCAACTTGGTGATTGATTAAAGCCTAGTTGGTGCATGCAAGTATTTGTGATCACTAAACCCTAGTTCCTTCTCATACCTTGTCAACCCTAGTTGGTGCATGCAAATTGGTGTTTATGAAAGCCTAGTTCGTGCATGCATGTATGAAAGCCTAGTTGGATTCTGATTTGTACATGGCAATGTAATTAAATGTATATTAAACTAAAAACATCAAGAAATGTAAATTTGAACAACTCGAGAGCTTGTTATTTTCCGAACTCTATTTGGTGGTGTCTAAAGACACCACTCTTGGCGCCTCCAATGTGCCGTAGATGGTGTTTGTATCCTAGGCACATGAAAGGCTAGACATTAGTAACATCATAAGAAAGAAAAGAGAACCCAATGAAAATGTGCAAACATGATTTTTAGATAACTCACCCGAGGTTGTATGATCGTGTTTATAGTGTCCAGTATCCTCTGAATAATATTATGTCTGTGAATGGTATCTGTCAATCACATGTTTATTACATTGGGAATACATTAAGGCTAAATAATGGAAATTGTGCTTCAGAATTCACTTTAAAGGTTAAATAACACACTTGACAATGCACTCATACAAGTAGGCCATCCGGATCATCTTTGGTGTCGATGGTGTCCATCAATATTTCATGCTCTATATGAGGTAGCAAGTATTGTACATGTGACCTATTTTTGTGAGCAAGTGTGTGCAGCTTGATGTTTATACCAACTACTAGGTTGGTGAAGTGGTATACAATAGCTTCTGGTCTATAATCCTGATATACATACCCACCCTTCCTTTTCTATTGTGCTGCAATGATCAAGTGCTCCCCTTTTATAACCATCGAGCCGGTTGGGGATTCAATATTTTCATCATCTGTAACAGGTTCTAGAAGGGTTTGTTTCCCCTCTAAGAAATGTGCCAACCAATAGTCAGAACCCCATTCATTATTTTTTGGGGCAACCACTGCATATATCTGACCTGTGAAAGGAAATAGGTCGAGTTAACAATAAGTTTTCAAAATAAGGTCTTGCATTTCTATTTTCTACATAAATTAAATTCTACATAGGTTGAGTAAACAATACATAAATCCATTTTCTTATTTAGGTACTACTCATGTACCTGCTTCTATGAGATCCGATATGTGATCATAGTCTGTAGAAATATGTGTATGATCATCTTCCAAATGGTCTATTTCATTAACCCCATTGAAATTGGTGCCAAGTGTCACTCGATCCCATGTATCAATGGTATCCGTATGCTCACAATCACCCCATTCACCGATGCTACATGAACTGCAAAAGCAAGCCTTCAATCTTGTCCAAATTTGTAGGGCTGAGTTGTCCGAGCTTCTAATTGAATGAAAATGTCGTGTTCCATGCACTGTGTTCACCCGAGGTGTTTTTGATCGGTCCACATTTGTCATCTCCAAGAATATTCTTCGCACTAAGTGTTTCCTTATTGTTTGTTCTCCCATGACAGATGCACACCATTGGACTATAGATGCAGCGTCTCAAAGGAGAGCACCTATAAACTTCATCTCTTTCCTTCGAAGGGAAGTTTTAATGCATGCACCAACACCATCGTGCTCTCCTTTTCCATGACTAGTTTCAAAGTAGTTCCATACATGTGGCACCTTGTATTTTATGTGCAACAAACACAACCATTCAAATACACATGCATTCTTGAACTGTCCAGCACAACCATTTGACCAAATGAAATGACGATAAAATGGTATATCCATAGCTATCACGTGATCATAGAATAATTTAAAGCAATGTTTCACGTAATGGATGTCATGGGTCCAGTCGTCACTTATGTAGAAGTGAATTTCTTTCAGTATCACATGTTTCTCTTCATTGCTATCTTGCCCATGTCGATACGTGATATGCACCATTATGCTCACCTGCTCTGAGTGATAGTATTGAATTTGAATTTCATTTTGTGGTTGTATGGTGTAATTTTCTGCAAAGTCAACCACTGATAGTATTGTTCCGAGAGGAAAGGTGTCTCGGCATATTCTGAATTGCTCATCTTTCCACCATGCCATATCGACATGTTGAATGTACTATTGGATCTTTCCACGAAACTCTGGAATAAAATCACACACTCGCACCTGGTACATGAATATTAATATGTCAATAAACCACATAAAAAAATGTGTACATGAATATTAATTTGTCAATATTCAAGAATTTACCTGTGAAGTCACCAATTTAATCTTCCTGCTTTCTTTCCCATCATTTAGCTGATATGTCTCATACTGATAGTTCTTCTTCTCGACAATTGCATTCCCGAATGCTTGATCTTCACTTTCATGGATGCAATCAGACCATAAGGATAGCCCACCACAATTGTTGCAAGAACCGTCTACACATTGTTTTAAGTAATGTGTCTTCCCATCTTGCCTCGGACACATGATGCTATGGATGAAATCTCTGGAAGACATTGGTGGTACTGTACTTGAGCATTCATGCACATGTTTAGGATGCAAAAAACGATGTATACATGCAAATGTATGGTAATATAGGTCAAAATCTATGTGGTATCTACAACAACAAGTGTTCCGGATGGTATTGATTCTAACATACCAAGGCTTGCATTTTTCAAAAGATCTTTGCCCGAGCCTTAGCTCTATGTGGGCAACTTTAAACATATCGAACAGTTGAGTTTGTGTCATGTCAAGATAATGTTTAACTTGAGGTTCAGTGTTTCTAGAACCCCTACAATGTTTTAACACATCCTTCATGTTAGAAGAAGGCCTAGTGTTATCATGCCAAAACGTTTGCACTAGGCCCTTCACTGCTTCGACTAACTTCATTTCTTTGCAGGGAAACCTACCGCTAAATGCCCATAATGTTTCCATTTGTCCCTCTACATCAAGGTTGTCTCTTCTTACTGAATATTTTTTAAGTGTCTTTGGATGTAAAGGAACAATTTGTGATGTGCATTTAAGTAAACGACGTTGTCTTGTGGATCTACATACAATTGTTTCAGCCAATACACGATGAGCCACATTACAGTCTTGTGAACGAGTTTTTTTACCAATCGATGTGAATGCAGTAGCAAGAGATTTAACAATGTGATTACTTGATTCGATATTCTTCATTGTTGTTATGCCTAAATTTCTTCTAACAGTTGCCATATTTCTAGATTTAAGCAAAGCTAAAAACAATTGGCATTTACCGGCTTCGGATTTGTTATCAAAATATTGTTTCATTTTTTGAGAAGAATGACAAAGGATAGTGCATTTAGCCACCCTACCTTCCATGGAAGTCAATCCGCTCTCATCCACTTGTATTCGTTTAGGAGTTCTCTTTCGTTTTGATGCAAAATTTCTTGCCATTTGAAATGCTGGAGTGACGTTTACATCCACTATCGGCTCACAACTTCGATTAGGAGATTGAACCACCAAACATGGTTGTTGCTGAGTCACATTTACATCGGGAGTAACATAATTATTGAACTCTTCACAAGATTGTCCGTTTACTAATGGATCAATAATATCAACTTCCGTATAACCAGCTTCCTTTAATGTTGCATTATCTTCCTCGGCCTCTACGTCAGGTATCTGTTGAGGGGGAATGAGAACTATTTGCTCATGTAATGAATGCCGATGATTTCTTGAATCTTCCCTTTTTTTGTTTTTTATTTTCTGCTTCTTCCGGTGTAAGCACCTTCCTTGCTAACTTTCGTCCTCTATTACGTACATTCCCCATTGAAATCCACCCAAACCTATACAAAACTATGGAATTATGTAGGTAATGATAAAAAATTGCATGTCGAACAGTTCTTTGTACGCTAGTTCAGATGAATTATGTCTTTTGATACAATAAAGCTGGCCAACACGACGCCACCCTACATTTTCTATAAAACACATATCGCATATGCGATATAACGCACATCCGATATATTGCATATGCAATTTAGTGCATATGATATATATCGCATATGCGATTTAGTGCTCAATGAATATATGCAATTTACATTTATCTATATCATGAGGATGAGGGTGATGAACATTGAGTGTGTCGATGAGCATGATGATGATGAGTATGAGGGTGAGGGTGTCGATGAGGATGAGGATGAGGGTGTCGATGAGGATGAGGGTGAGGGTGTCAATGATGATGAGGATGAGGGTGTTGATGATGGTGAGGATGAGGCTGATGAACAATGATGATGAGGACGAGGATGATGATGATGATGATGAGGAGGAGGATCAGGATGATGATGATGATGACGATGATGACGATGACCATGATGATGATGATGAAGATGAGGGTGATGGTGATGATGAC
>LPNX010464305.1:51216-58117 GCA_001517045.1 Pseudotsuga menziesii
TGAAGGTGATGATGATGATGAGGATGAGGATGAGGATTATTATGATGATGATGATGATGATGATGAGGATGGTGATGATGATGAGGATGGGGGTGTTGATGAAGATGATGATGATGGTGAGGATGAGGGTGATGAACGATGATGATGAGGATCAATGTTGATGATGATGAGGATGAGGGTGATGATGATGATGAGGATGAGGGTGATGATGAAGATGATAATGAACAATGATGGTGATGATGAGGAGGATGATGAATACGATGATGATGATGAGGATGAGGGTGATGATGATGATGAGGATGAGGGTGATGATGATGATGCAGATGAGGGTGATGATGAGGAGGATGATGACTATGATGATGATGATGAGGATGAGGGTGATGATGATGATTACCATGATGATGATGATGACCATGACCATGATGATGATGATGATGATGATGAGGATGAGGGTGATGATGATGAGGAGGAGGATGAGGGTGATGATGATGATGACGATGAGGACGAGGATGATGACCATGAAGAAGCTATGCAGATGAGGGTGATGATGATGATGATGATGATGAGGATGAGCATGATGATGATGGTGATGAGGATGAGGGTGATGACGATGATGATGATGATGATGATGATGATGATGATGATGACCATGATGATGATGATGAGGATGAGGGTGATGATGAGGAGGAGGAGGATGAGGGTAATGATGATGATGAGGTTGATGATGATGATGGTGACCATGATGAAGCTAATGAGGATGAGGGTGATGATGATGATGATGATGATGAGGATGAGGATGATGATGATGATGAGGAGGATGAGGGTGATGATGATGATGATGATGATGATGATGATGAGGATGATGATGATGACCATGATGATGATGATGAGGATGGGGGTGATGATGTTGAGGAACAGGATGAGGGTGATGATGATGATGAGGTTGACGATGATGATGATGACCATGATGAAGCTGATGAGGATGAGGGTGATGATGATGATGATCAGGATGATGATGAGGAGGAGGATGAGGGTGATGATGATGATGATTTTGATGATGATGATGATGAGGATGAGGATTAAGATGATGACAATGATGATGATGATGACCATGATGAAGTTGATGAGGATGAGGGTGATGATGATGATGATGATGATGGTGATGAGGATGAGGGTGATGATGATGATGATGATGACCATGATGATGATGATGAGGATGAGGGTGATGATGATGAGGATGAGGATGATTAAGACGACGACGATGATGATGATGATGACCATGATGAAGCAAATGAGGATGCAGGTGATGATGATGATGATGATGATGAGGATGAGGATGAGGATGATGTTGATGATGATGAGGATGAGGGTGATGATGATGATGATGATGACGACGATGATGACCATGATGATGCTGATGAGGATGAGGGTGATGATGATGATGATGATGAGGATGAGGATGATGGTGATCATGATGATGACCATGATGATGCTAATGAGGATGAGGGTGATGATGATGATGATGATGAGGATGGCGATGATGATGATGATGAGGATGAGGGTGACGATGAAGCTGATGAGGATGAGGGTGATGATGATGATGATGAAGCTGATGAGGGTGATGGTGATGGCGATGATGATGAACAATGATGATGATGATGATGAGGAGGAGGATGATGACTATGATGATGATGATGAGGATGAGGGTGATTATGATGATGATGAGGATGAGGGTGGTGATGATGATGAGGATGAGGGTGATGGACAATGATGTGTTAGGAGAAAAATAAATTAGTTAAGACAAAACGCATATGTGTTATAGCTTTATCATATTGCATATGCGATATGAATAAGCTATAACGCATATGCGTTATAGCTTATTCATATCGCATATGCATTATATCGCATATGCGATATGAATAAGCCATAACGCATATGTGTTATTTTAAAATTAAAATAATTGGTGGGATGAAGGTTTGGCATTAGGTTCAGAAGTAGCTTCGGAATACCGAACCTATTGGCTAGGACAAATAAACCAGGGCTATTGCTTGTCTTTTAGAACTCTACCAATATGCTCAGTTTAGATGGCATGTTTTGATATGACATACACAATATTTTTTTATGAAAATATAGGATATTGTAGAGTACGATCTTACGATTCTGAATATGTAATTTTTTCCTTCAAAACTAAGTTTTATTTATTTATAATTATTTTTCTAAATGACACACATCAGTTTTTGAAAATACATACATCGATTGTTTGTTATATAACTTTTGATTTCCATCACCATTTCACAAAAAATATATATTGTGCACTAGATGAGATCAAGCTCTATGATCTTATATTTAGAAATCAAGGATTTCATTAATTCCCCCCCCTAAAGTGTTGCACCTGCACATAAGGTTTTAATTTCAAGCTTTTCTAACTTCAATAATTAATAATAAAACAAATAATTCATGATTTTTTTTGAATAAATAGTGTTGCCCTAGGTATGTCCTTTATATGTCTACAAGGTTTTATCCCAAATGGACATCATTTACCTCATATATTGCTGCACCCGCACAAACATATATGTTAAGATGTGCTGAAAATTTGGAAACCCAATTTCACGGAAACTAATTTTATAATCATTTACACACATTTTCTCTACATAAATGCTATATATTATGAAATCTTATTCAATTTCCTATCTTTTCTCTTTTTACTTCATCTTCAAATAAGTTAGGGAAGTACCCCTAATTGTCACCTAAAGTCAAAGTTTTCTGTTTATTCTAGTATTATGTGGCATCTAAAGTGTCTTTAAAGGAGTCCATGATTGTGCATCAGCCCAGATATAAATCCTTCACCAAAGGTTAGAATTATCTATAGGAGGCTTTTGTTTCCTAATTCCATTATTTATTTACAGATGTATTTCTTTACCAAAGGTTAGGTTATCTCTTCCTTCTTTTAACTAGGTTAATTTAGATATATGTTATTCATGTTGAGTTAAGCACCATTAGTGCTATCTATAAAAGGGTTTTGTTTCCTATTTCATTTCTACAATTTAAATTCTTGTCTCTTAATTTCAATTCAAATCCTAGAACTAATATAAAGCAGAGCCTATATATTATCTCTGTTGACAGATTTCATATTGCCAGTAGGACCATATTAATTACAAATAAATCCAACTATTATCTATAGCATTAATTTCTAACCTCTAAGTAAAATATTATAAACATATCTATAAACCAAACATTTCCACTTTATAAACAAAATAACAAACTATGAATTCCAAGCTAAATCTATCGAGACCCCTAATGGTATGTAGGCATAATATAATTGAAATAGAACCATGTTAATATTTATACCAACCTCATAAAGAATCAATCCTAGTTTAAATACAAAATACTTCATACCATAAACATAAAATACAATCATCCAAATCGTATCTCATAAGAGATATTTCCACAAAGCAATTTAACCCTCAACTTAATATTAAAACTCTTTAACATACATCATATAAATAAAAAGAGTCATGAGATTGAATCTTGTTGGAAATCATGCCAAATCAAGTTATTAACACATATGCCCTTTCCAACCATTGAAGCCGAGGATCAAATCCTGCGAAGCTCATGAATTCCAAACCCAAAGCATGGCTAACATTGAATCCTGTAGGATTCCTTAGCAATGTTATAACACTATATTAATTC
The DNA here is from genome assembly GCA_001517045.1 of Pseudotsuga menziesii. Lineage (NCBI taxonomy): Eukaryota > Viridiplantae > Streptophyta > Pinopsida > Pinales > Pinaceae > Pseudotsuga > Pseudotsuga menziesii. Next base: position 54,907 of record LPNX010464305.1, read on the forward strand.
ATAAATAATCTACACAGTCTATGCTATAAAAATCAAATTCCATAAGGGTAAACAAAAATCAAAACCGTTTCTATGCCAATGTTTTCCCATATCATTTACCAAATCACTTATACAAGCTAAAACACATTGTGATATATATCTATACAGTAAATCAACCCCATGTTATATTCACATGTTGTATCCATTTCATGGCTCATGACCATATTTACAAAATCACTAAACCCTCCACATAAATCATTTAAACCCTGTCAATGCTAAGCAATAGAAATGACATTCATTCATAGGGTAAACCCCACAGCCACGACCATTTCAAATAAATACACATGTAAGAATTAAACTCTACCAATAGCCATAAATCAACATTCCATTAATCTCTTACACAGTCACTGTGTTAAATGGCAAGAATGCCATTTCCAGTAATGGCACAGATCTAAAGCCAAACATCTATGCTAACATATACAATAAGAAACTAATTACAAACAAGAACCTACACAGAGTTAAACAGTTCCAAACTAAGAATTGTAACCACAAATTATACAGCGTAACAAATTCATTATATTAACCACCATAAAATATATAACAAATACATAGTCGCATTTCCAAGTCATTGCACCATTGCAATCAATGGTGTTGTCACCGTTGCAAGCAATGGTGTTGTCACCATTGCAAGTAATGGTGTTGTCACCATTTACCAAAACCCAACATCATTAACAAAATGCACAGTCTGTAATATTAACCACAACCAACATCATTAACCAAAGTATTCATTTATAGAGTTGAACCACACCAGTCTTAGCCCAAAGGTGCCAAAGCCAACAAAAACCCCAAATCATACATGCGTCCCTGGATGCTTTACATATTTTTACAGACAGACCATTCCATTCGAAACCCTTAAAACCCAAACAAGGTATTCATCTAAATGACAAGCTTCACGCTCTATCAAAATACCCACACACAGAGGAACGGGTTTTAAACTTGTTTCGTAACATGGCTTACTCGTGAAGGGTAATGCGTCGGCCACCTAAGGGATCCACAACCCACGTCGTGAAGACCCTGTAACCTGCAAAAAAAAAAAGAGAAAAGGATGAGGAGTATGCCAAACCTCCAAACTGAAACAACTAAACAAGTGTTGCAAAACCAGAATGAAGGACATAACTTCCAAGCACAGACAAGCTCCAAACCTAACACCATGATATAGACTAGAGAGTTGAAGATAGCTCACCCAAGAGAAATGAAAATGACTCATACCTCCACGATAGCCCAAGCTTAGGGATTGAGACCCTCATTTCCCATGGAGCATTAAATCTGCCACCCTATCCTCCATTACATGATTTCCAAACCCAAAGACTATAGTCCATGCAAAACGCATTATGACAAATATCTACCATGCATTTCATAAACCCCAACATTGGTGTCGTAGACTTCGGATAAATCTATAATTCATGGCATATGTAATATGCCATGAATGGCTTACAATATGCCTTCAACATTATACACAAGGACCTTAATGAACATAGGGCTACTAACTAATATCTTATGCCTTATACATTAGCAAATAAACCATATAAATGTTAAGTGCAGGCTCAAAATAAATCAAGGTCTTAAGACTGTAACTAATAATGGTAACCAGTGTAAGCATATGTATAATTAAAACCAGCAATGTATAAACAAGAATGCTAACAACGCAATAAGAACCACTAGGTTAAAAATGCAGGTCTGTTCATCGTCCAAGCTATGAGGTAGTTGAGCATAGGAAGTATGTCTTTGTTCCACTATTATAGTCAGTTTTCCGTCACCAAGTGCACCTGCACAAAACAAAGAAATAAATGCATTAGTTCAATAAAGAACTAAATAAACCCTGTAGTGACAAGTAAAACTAGTTAAATTTCCATGTGTTTCTACAAGGTATACAAGTCCCGCCACTCCACCCCTTGACAATACAAGTTAAATCAGTTTTATCCATAAAATAGTAATCAAACATTATAAACAATAACTAAGCAAATGACTGTACATACAACTTGTAAACACATAACCATCTAACTTAGATTCAATGTAACATAATGCCAATATAGAATTACACTAATAACCACATCAGGGAAAATATCTATAAGAAGGTAAGAACAACTTACGACAATTCAACTCTGTGAACAAAGTACGACACATTTCGCATAAGCTAAGATACTGTCGAGTTCAGGTAGTAATTGACTAGCCTAATATTTTTTTTTTTAATTTTCAAATTTTGGGGACATTACAACAATAGTGCAGTTCATGGATTTTAGCAGAGTCTCCAATCTTCTGTTTGAGAGAAACCCATTTTTCTTCCTATTATGTACAAGATTTAAAAAAAAAATAAATTGTTTTCATGTCTACTTCTACAATTTGAGTGCTATATATTCGAATAAATTGCTTGCATAATAATATAGAAAAAAACATATTTATTGCCTATTTTAACTAAGTTAACAAAAAACTTAAAGGGGATTTTCACGCCTGACTTAGACTTAGACTTCATTCATATGGTGATCTACTTCATACATGAAATTATGTTCATGATTTCTCTGATTCATTTTCATTAGCTCCCACAAGTCTTGGAATTCTTCAATTAATGTCAAATGCTCTCTTAAATCATCATCAATATAGCCAATCCTTTATTCCATACATGCCAACCTAGTGCTATTATGATGCTCCTCATCAATCAACTTGGATATCCATTGGTATACTGCTCCAAACCCTTCTTGCACAAACCTACACATTTTCTTGAAATATTCAAGATATCCAATAAAATTGTAAGGATATCTCGCCAGGATGACATATTCCCCTTCCTTCCTTCCACAATGATATACTATAAAATGATCCCTCGAGTACTGAAAACCATAGTCCACGTCCTCATCAAATTCATCGAGGAAAGAAACATAGATATCTGTAATTCTTCCTCCTTCTCACGGGGGATTCGCTGACGGACAATACCCACATCACGTATGTTCATATTGGGGGTATATTAATAATAAAAAAACCAAAAATTATATTGGGGACATATTAAGGGTAGAAGGGGGTTATTATATGTGCCTAAAAAAATGCAATATACAAGGGTTTTTATTGTCAAACGACGCTGAGAAGTGACCTGAAAATATCAAAACCACCAAACCACCCGAAGGGTTTTTTTTTTGGGGGGGGGAGGGGGGGCATTAGCCAAACCACCCCCAAAATTCTAATT
>LPNX010464305.1:58265-89397 GCA_001517045.1 Pseudotsuga menziesii
GGGGTTTTTTAAGAACAACCCTAAAGACCTAAACACACTTTTGGGGAGGGGTTTAGCAAAACCGCCGCCATCCAAAACCTCCCCCAAAATGGTATTTTTTTGTAGTGTGGGTAATTTTAATATGATAACACTACCAATAGTCGCACGGTCGAGGTTTTTGTAGAGTTGACATACCAATGCAAGAGTTTCATTCAACGAAACTAAGAAAAACCCTAGTTTATGACATCAATGTATGATGTAGTCACCGGGCCATGAAAACACAGTGGAGATGACCCCGTAGATGTAGTCACATACCATGATACCAACGAAGTTGACATTTGTCAATATGACCTCTGATTGTGGATTTATATTGTGTTCAAAGTCGCCTTAAAATGTGGTTCAAGGACACTTGGTGACTTTCAGTCCCGAAGAGAAAACCAAAACGGAGCAACAATTGCATGTTGTTTGCTCCTACAAGTGTGTATGGGAAAGATCGATATGAGAACACTCTCAATAGTCACATGGTGGAGGTTTTTGCAGAGTTGGCCTGCTAATGCAAGGGTTGCATTCAAGGAAGCTGAGAAAATCCCTAGTTTATGAAATCAATGCACAATGTAGTCACTGAGCCATGAAAACATGATGGAGAGGTACCCCTAGATGTATTCACATGCCATGAGACCAACAAAGTCAATGATTCATCGATATGACCTCTGGTTGTTGATTTATGTCGAGTTGAAAGTCACCTCAAAATGTGGTTCACGGACACTCGGTGACTTTTGGTCCGAGAGAGAAAATCCAAATGGAGCAGCATAATTGCATGCCATTGGCTCCTACAAGTTTGTATGGGAAAGGGCGATATGGTAACACTACCAATAGTCGCACGGTCAAGTTTTTTGTAGAGTTGACCCACCAATGCAATAGTTGCAAGAGTTGACCCATGAATGTAATTAAATGTGCATTAATGTAAAAAAAATCATTAAAAGTAAATTGCAACACTCGAGATCATGTTATTTTCTGAATTCTATTTGGTGGTGTCAAAAGAAACCAGTATTTATTCGTGCCTCCAATGTGCCATAGATCATGTTTGTATCCTAGGCACACAAAAGGATAAATCTTAGTACTCTCATCAGAAAATAAAGAGAACCCAATGAAATTGTGCAAATATTATTTATATACAACTGACTTGAGGGTGTAGGATCCTGTTTATACTATTGAGTATCCAATCAGTAGTAGGATTTTTGTGAATGGTATTCATTAATCATAGGTTAGTACATTGGGAATAAACTAAATGCTAACTCATTGAAACTGTACTTCAACACACACATTAAAATTTAAATAAATCACCTCACAATCAAGCCACACTAGACAATATAGTAACACTTGAAAATGCACCTACGCGAGTAGGCCATATGGATCATCACTTATACCGATGGTGTCCATAAATCTAAAATTATCTAAATGAGGTAGAAAGTAGCATACATGTGACCTATTTTTGTTCGAAAGTGTGTGCAACTTGATGTTTATACCAACTACCAAATTGGTTGTTCTAATTCCTCGTTTTCTTCTGCGGTGGAAAACTTGAAGGTGCCACCTTCGTCAAAGGTAGGAGAAAGAGAAGAAAAGGTAGAATGTTGGGTAGGATGGATTGAGATTTCCCCTAAATTTGAATAGATTGGCGAAGTCTATGGGAGAAAGAAACATTATCTTGGGTTTAAAATTATAGGACAGTTGGAGGTCAGGACTCAGACTCTCAACTCTCAAATTCCATGCTTTAGTGTCTCCCTAATTTCTATTAACTCCAAAATATTTTCCAGAGCTAAGATGCCGACTTAGTTGTCGTGAATATAGGTATGTACAACATTTTGTACTTTTGTAACATTTTATATGTAGATAAAAGTTAAATGTGTTGCTTGTTGGAGTTCCTTCTCATGTGGTTATAAACATAAGGGTTTAAAATTTCTCCATCCAAAATGTTGTTTGAAATTTGTAATATATTATGCGACCATGCGTCCACCAAACTTAGTCTCAAATACTCAATAGATGTAACCTTAAAAAAAACAGTATATAAATGAAATAATAACCAAAATAATGTATACTTTTCATAGGATAGGACCACAAACATTGTTTGAGCGAAGGAGCCAGTAGAAATAGCATGGTATTTGAGTTTTGAATCTATCAATGCTCTTTATGTGTCGTGAATGTAAACATTAGGTTTAAGGGTGTGTGCAAGCCGATGAGGGTCTCTTTTGACGTGTTAGATGCAATAGAAAACTGAAAAAATAGGCATCCATCAACTTGCATGGATATTTTGAGACACTTACACAATGAATCTTGCGGTGAGTAAAAATAATAAATGTAGGAGATTGAATGATGTTTCCAAATATATAAATTTTTCTATTGAAAATGTTGTTAACTATGTAAAGCTAGATATTTTTTAATGGGAACTTTTTATTTTTGGGACAAATGATAAGGTATATGTTTTTGTGGGTGCAGCCTTTGAGTGATTAAATGATGGAATAAACTTATGAAAACTGGTAGACATATAGAGAACATATAGTACTAGTGCAAGACTATTTTTCTAATAATAAAAAAATATTTTTAATTTTTTTTAATTATCTAAGAGATCAAACCTCGAAAACGGTATGTCAATTGTGGGTGCCATGTTTGAATGTATTAATGCAATTATTTGCAATCGGTTAGCATGTATAGGTCGGTGTTATTTAGTGCACCATACAATTTTTTTTTAAATGTTTGATAAACAAAAGAGATATGGATGAAACACTAACAATGTGTTTTTTGAGTTGAGGAGTGATGACAGAAGATAAATAAAAAAAAATAGAGAAAAATATGTATACTTGTTAAAATTTACATATTTGGAAACTGTAAAAAAAACCATATTTGTTTCTAAAATATCATAAAAAATGGAGGTGTGCAGCATACTTAGACCAACGGCTAAACACGAGCATAATGAAAATTTGGATGTAATGTTGAATTAGCCATGGTTTATCATACTCCAAGGCATAGGCATATTGTTGAATCCGAAGAAAAGTTTGAAGCAGACACATAGGCATAAGAATTCCATGAAAGCATGGGTGGAGGCTTGGCCTTATCATTTGGAGGGAATACATTTTTAAATTTAAACAAAACGGGAGCGCATTATAATGAACAATAACGCATGTGCATTGTGTAAAATGGGAGCACATTTTATTGAATAACAATGTCCATGCATTTTGAAATACTACAATGAGTTTTGTTTGGTAAGTGTTGTAATCTCACAGATCACATAAGGTTACCAATAATACATACTAAAACATACATACATAACAGAGGAAAGAGACAAGAACAAGTAGATAGAATAATAGATTATATTAGCATGAGAGGGTCCATACAATACAGAGAACTGAACCAAGTTCTTATCTGGCTCAACAGCCTAATATATATGATTTACAAACAGTTACAAAATAACTACCTGCCGGTTCGGTGAACTGACACGACCTTAGGTGGCTGACCTAATCTCTAGTTTAGTCGGCCGACCAACTAAGTCAGCTATCATTCAAGTCAGCATACCAACTTGCTCCTCTAACATCTCCCCCATGAACAAAACATTTCTTCGTCCCAAAGAAAAAGGGAGGTACCAAAATGTCCTTGTCTGTCTAAGTAGTATTTATTCTGTACTCTTGATCTTCATGGGCTGTGAAGTCTGATGGTCGGTATTTTCTGAATGCAGACTTCGACCATTGTTGGAGCTGTCACTGCTAGGTGATGTTGGAAATCCATCCAACTCTGCAATATTTTTTGTATGTCGATGGTGAGTGTAGTCAGATTTGATAATATTGACATTTTATTTGGAATGGAAATTTCAGCTATTCTTTCCATGTTGGGACCCATAAACTGGTCCTTTTCTTCTACTGTCTCTCTGACTCATTTCATCTACAGGCAGATGATGTCTACTTTTTCCAAGTTAGGAATGGCTTGCTGCACCCACTGATGTGCTTCTCGCTCAGGATTTTGGAGTTTAGCTGTCTCAAGCACTATTTGATCCTCAATTATGCTTCTGAGTGCTTTGTTAGTGGTTTTCCTCTTCTCAAGCGCTTGGATCTCTTGTCGGGTCTTCCTGGTGTGCTAATAGACTTGCTTGTAGTAAGCAGGCCAGTCTCTCAGTACTTCTTCGATCATGACAGAATCCTCCATGTGATCTTGCAACACTTTGTAGGCTTCGGAAAAGGCTGTGTGTTTCTCCATTGGTAGTCGGACGGTTTCTTCTTTATGCTCCTCTTTTGTTTCTTGAATCTATGCTTGGAGCACCGACACCATGCTTTCAAACAACTGATAAGATCTTTCTAGTGGTTTGTCAGTGTCGACCTCTACTAGTCCTGGTATCACAAACTGGACTAGGTCCTTGCACTTGTTAAGGAACTTACCCTGTTCTTTTTCCTTGTTGTCTAGTTCCTTACGTCTGTGCTGATTCCTTGTCTTTGCTTCGACTGCTAGTGCTTCCAGTAGTTTTTCTAGATATGGATCTATCAATTTGGTTGCATCGACTGAAGTGGTCGACACAAATAGATTGATGTGTACCATTGCTGGCTGTCCATGATGGTCCTTCTTCTTTTTCTTCTTTTTGTGCTTCTCTGCTTCTGCTTGTTTCAGCACCTATGTACCTGCAAAAGTCATGTTTGGATTTTCTATTTGTTGTGCAGCAGTGGTTGATTGTGTTTTTGTTTGGGGTGGTGGGATGACTACTGCCTCTGGTTGTTCGAATGTAGGTGGTCCAGAAGTGCATGCAGTTGGTGCTGATGGTTGCGATGGGGTTGGTTCTGGTGGAGCTAGTTGGATTAGGGTTTCTGAGTTGGGGGGTGGTGGTGGTGGTGGTGATGGGGTTGGTGAATGGTTGGGTGTGATTGGGTTGGCGAAAATGTGGTCAAGTGGTGGATTGTCGGTCTAAGGAGGTGAGTCCAATTTGGAGAATAGTTGGTTGATTTCTCGATTTATGTCCTCGATATTTTCTTCTTCCTCTCCTTCGGTCAGTTCAGAGGCTGGTAGGTGGGGTTTAGGTTCAGTCAGAGTGATATTCGTGGTCCAACGTGTGACAACTTCAGCTTCTTTGTTGGGATTTCTCTCGAAGGTCGAAGTCATAGTTGCAAATTTTTTTAGCCCCTGAAGTATTTGGCCAGGTTGTCGGGATCCACCAGCTTCAAACAGAGGTGCTTTGGTAGAGAGTTTTTGCACCGACATGAATATCTTAGGCAATTTTTTCAATGAATTCCTAGAGGTCTCTGTCCCAGTCGAAATTCTCCTTCACAGCCTTCGACATAGCATTTTTGCATAGGTCGAGTGGGCTTATTGAGAGTTGTTCTGGTGTTAGCTCCTCTGTGATTTTTGTCGGGGATGGAGGTGGAGGCGTAGACACAAGATCTACAACATTTTTAGGTGTCGATGTGTGTGTGATATTGGCCTTCTTTGGTCGACCTTGTTGTGCTCCTGCCTCGAAAAATCTCTGGAATTGGGTTTTGCTACGACATCTTCTATTATGTCGAGGGCCGTAGCTTCCAGTTCCTCGTCATCATATAAGGACTTTGGAATGATAAGATTTCACTTACCTTTCCCTTGTGGCCGTGTTATTTTAATTTTTATTGCAGTTTCTATCTCCTTCGACAATTTGGTGACAGCATACTCTGGATTTTCGGTTTCTATCCCTTCCCTTGGTGTATGAGTCGAGATGAGATTTTCTTCAGCTGGATTGGTTACTTGCTGTTGTGATTGTGTTTCTTCTATATATGTTTCTACCCTCTGTGTTGTCAGAGGTTTGATTATAATTTGTAGTCGACCAGTGGTTTCGACCGGTGTCTCCTCCGACAAAAAGGTACTGATGTATAGGTTGAGCTCGTAATCCTCCTCCTTCTCTTGGTTTGTCAATGGTTCCTCTATCGATAAGTCCATTTCCTTTGCTTTTTCTAGAATTGGTATCTTTTCTCTTTCCTGTCGAGATAGTTCCTGAAAGATATGTTCGACTAACGGATAATAGTCAAGGGCCTTTGTGTTGGGCTTAGGGCAGACCTGGGTTTTATACTATTATCTTCGCACCAACAAAAAGACCCACAGTGTTGGCCCTTTCAGCAACAACCTGCGAACAGGTTGCAGTCTCACCCGGAACAACTATGGGGTGCCGCAGAATCAGGTTTTTGCAAGAAGAAGAGGGATATTACTGTACCTTTAGCCTTAACAACAAATACTTATACAAAATAGAGCTTCGACATTCACTTAAATAGCTTCGCAGTTAGATAAAAGACGTTTCTTGCTTAACCCTTAACTGGGAATTCACAGCGAAGTTAATATTCAACAGTAATCTTACTTTAGCATTCACCTACTTATCAAAAGCATAAAAACATAACAAAAGAAACACAAAAGAACCACCACAACACAAGATATAACATGGTTCACCCCCAGTGTAGGGGCTACGTCCACAGAACTGTGTTTATATTCAACTCTTTACAAAAATCACAGTTTTGATCTGCGCACTCAGCTGTAGATCCTCTTAATCACCCAAAACTGCACACTTAGCTGCAGGTCTACGCACTCAGCTCCAGAACCTTTCTTACAAAAACCCTCTGCGCACTCAGCTGCAAAGGTCATCCACGCACACAACTGGGACTTGACCTTAAAACCCAAAAATAGCTCTTAGCTTTGCATCACATGATCCTCATCTCATTAGATAATCTTGACATCTTTACATGAGTGCCTATTTATACAAGTGCACTATTACAAAATCATGGGCTTATACCCAAAAATTATGGACAATTACAAAAAGAGGGCTTTGACTCAACCCCGACACCCCTAAGACTATTTTGACGCGCAACTCCACTTTGCTCAAAAACCGCGGAGTTACCACTTTTGAGGACTGTTAGGTCCGCACCCCAACAGGCCCATAAGACTCACCAGTGTCCCGTCGTGGGACACTCTCCTGCTTGTCTGGTGGGAGAATATTGTTGGCGAAGATAATAAACTGCTTGTTGAGGCTGCGCATGATATCATCGGCTTCTTCCTCCTTCTCTGCGATCTCCTTTTGCACTCCGTCGAGCTCTGTATCCATATGCATCTCTGTAAGCATCATCTTTAGTCCTCCTCCCATCTTTCTCCCTTATATGCATGTCATCATCGTCATCCCTTCTGGACGGTTTGCCTATCCTCTAACAGATATCGCAGCTGTGGCAATACTCTCTTGCATCCTTATGAATCATAGGCCACCACAATCTAGATGTCAGAATATTCTGAGCTGTAGCTTTTCCTGCATAATGACCTCCTGCTGCTCCAGAATGTGCCTCAGCCAAAATCAATGGCTTTTCATGCTCCAGGACACATCTGCACAGTATTTCATCTGGTCCCATCTTATATAGTTGTCCTACTATCAAATTAAAGTCAGCTACTCTAACCACCAGCTGCTTCTTCTGTTGTGTTGTCATCTCAGTAGGTGCAAAAACTATAGACAAGTACTGAACAATATCCTGAAAATAGTCATCAACCATCTGAATGGCAAACAATTGGGCATCAAGAAGACCTTCGTCCAAACTAGTGGGCTCTTCTCCTGACTCGAGCCTCGAAAAGTGGTCAGGTCCCAGGTTAAGTCTTCCAGGCTTAACTATGATCTCAAAGTCATACTCCTGAAACAAAATCAGCCATCTGCATATCCTTCCACCTAACACAGGCTTGTTAACCAGATATTTTAAAGCAGAATGGTTAGTGAACATCTTAAAATGAGAGCCTAACACATAGTGTCGAAATCTCTGCAAAGCATAAACCATAGCTAAACCTTCTCGTTCTGTCGCAGTATAATTCTTTTCTGCTGTGGACAATTTTCTACTTGCAAAGGCAATAGGCTGATCAATATTACCTTCAATCCAAAGGGCATAACTGTATACTGGAAAGATCCCATTTCTGTAGCGAAGGTTGTTTTATGTCAATCCTCTGGAGCAATTCTGATCTGATGGTAACCTGAAAATCCATCAGTGAAGGAATATACTTCTTGACCTCCGACATTGTCTAAAACTTCATCTGTAAAGGGAGTAGGAAAAGGATCATGTAAAAAGGCATCATTTAGCTTCCTCAGATCAACACAGATTCTGATTTCTCCCTTGTTCTTCTTTTCTTGTACCACCATAGGGTTGAACCATTTGGACTCTTCGACAGGTTCAATGATTCCTGTAGTGAGCATCTTATCTAGCTCCATCCTTACTTTTTATTTATACTTAGGGTTCAACCTATAAGGGTGCTGTTTCACAGGCTTGGCATCAGGTTTCAAAGGGATTTTTATCACTCCTATATCACCAAGGATACCTTTCATTTCTGAGAACTTCGTCGGAAATAAGTCTTGATACTCATGGAGAAGTTGGGTTACTTTGCTCACCATTTTGTCCTCCCAATAATCTCCAATGGTAGCATACTTAGGCATTTATTCTGATCCAATGTTTAATTTCCTTGTCTTCAAGGGCTGAGTTACTTCAGGTGCTTCGAGTGTTGGTCCATGTACTTTGCAGTGTCCTTCTAAATCAAGAATTTTAATGTTGCATGGGTCATCATCCTCGTCAATTGCAAGGTTATAAAATTCTACTGCATTAGCTTCTTGTGCCTTCCAACCAGGTTGGTACTCTGTTATTTCTCTATCATCAAACACCTTAATATGGATCAACCTAATAGCTGCGTCCAAAGTAGGACAAACCTCATTAATAGAAAATGTCAGCACAAAACTATCAATAAGACTATCCCAACTTACAGTACCATGGTGAAGCTCCACCTCTGCATACCAGTTCTTTGCTACAGGTTCAAGAGTGTGTATAAACCTATGTACCTATTCTTCGCAAGGTACATGCTTCCATGCTTCATAGCATTGCTCCAAATGTTACTGAGGGCTAGTCTTACCATTAAATCTGCTTCGCACCTCCTGAGGTTGCTCCATGAATCTCAGGTGAAGAGACTTTTGACAAGCTTCCCAACTATGAATGTAATTTTATGACCATTCCACCATGTAGCAGCTGTGTCTCTAAATACTGAATCTAGAGTCTCCATTTTCTGTGAATCTGGTACCTACTCTGAAAATTGCAAAATAAAATCTTCGGGGTCTGTCAAGCCATCAAAAATAGGTAAGACTCTTGTTTGTGAGCTAAGCCATCTGAGATACTTGGTAATTCTTGCACATCGATGTCCATGTAGCTCATAAATTCTATTCTACCAATTCTCTAAGCCTTCATCTGAATCAGTCATGCAAGAACTGTCACACTTCCAGTCCATTATACCTTCAGCAGTAGGGTTAAAATAGTCTTCTTCTTTAGCTTTGATGTTGTAGATATGATCCAAAACATCCTGATCTTCATCTCTGACTGGCTGTGTGTACCTTTATCCTTGAGAAGGGTCCAAGGGTACTATGACTCTCAAGCCTTTTCCTTCAAAATTCATCTACCTGTTCTTAATATTGATTACTACAGAATTCTCTATTGCCCACTCAATTCCTAGCAAGGATGGATGGGGTTGCTATCATCAATTATTTCAATGACTTCAAAATCTGCTAAGGTACTGACTCCATCAATGTCTACTAGGACACCAGGGAATCTTCCTAGGGGCACAATCTTCTGCTGATTGGCTAACCTCAACTATATAGGGGACCATTCAAGGGTAGGTTTTTCCATTTGTTCCCATGTCTGCTTAGTTATGACATTTACTTTTGATCCCAGGTCTAAAATGATATCAGACATGTCATACTCTCCTATCTGAGCATGCAATCTCATTTCTCTTCTAGTTCTTCTAACTCTATTAACAGTTTTTTCTTTACCAGAGCTTCGCTGAGGTTTGCAAGAAGCAATAACTTTCTGTAACTCATTTAAAGCATTTTGATTTCTTAAGATCTTCATACAACTCTGTAAAAATTATGACAGTGTACTTACTTTATCCATCGAAGCTTCTTGAGACTGTGACTGCTGTTGATGCTGTTGCGCAGGTGCTACTGATGTGCTTGGATCAACAAAGTCTTTTTTGGCTTCCATAAATGTTTCTTTTTCTCTTCCCACATCGAAGGTTGGAAATTTCTCTGGGGTCTTACGAACCCAAGCCTCGTCAGGCTGTTTCTCCTTATTCTGCTCTTACGTTATAGCTCCACTCCTTGTAACAATGTTAATGGTTGGGACAGGCCTTTGCTCTACAGTAATCATCTGAATATTCTGAGTAGGAGCTCCATTTCTTTCTTGTATCTTGGCTATCAGCTGTGGGCATTGCTCAATGACATGATCTACTGCTCTACAATATCGACATGTTGTAGTTGGGTTTTGACAGTCTCTAGCTACATGTCCTACCTGATTACAGTTATAGCAAACAACCTGGCCTCAACCTCTTCCAAGCATACCACCATGACCATGACCTCTGAAACTACCTCGACCACCGTGGTAACCATATCCATCATTGCCTTGTGCATCGTTTTGTACCCTATAAGCATCATAGGTTCGCTCTCTCATAAGGTCAAAGCTGCGACACTCATCTTCGTTGTGTCCAACTAACTTACAAAACTTACAATAGGGATTCTTAGGTACTTGAACATATCTTTTTAGCAGATAGTAGTCTTCAGGTTGATGTTGGCCAGTTGTTCTACAAATCTCACAATATAGAACATTAGGGTTAAATGTGTTTGGTGCAACAGTATTCAGGTAATTTCTTAGCGCAGGACATTGTTCCTTGTCATGACCTTCTGTCCTACATCGTGTACACCAAACCTCTCATGAATAGATTTCCCCTTCTTCATGTTGCGAAGCTCCAAACCCATTTCTGCCAACTGCGCTTGTATTTGGGCTATGCCAGAATTATCTTCGACAGGAGCTGTCTCTAGTTTCATGGCAATCTCCAAAGCCTCTTGCTGATCAACAACCTTCTGTTGCATAAGTGGAGTCCTGATATGAGGTAACAGGGCTGTAATGAACCATTCTTTATGCTGCGTTGGTCCAATAGTGAAACTAACTTGATCTAGCAGAAATTTGAACCTCTGATCAAAGTCCCAAACTGATTCACCTCACCTCTGCTAAATCTCTTTCAGTTCAGTTATACACTGTGACTCTAATTTAGGCTTCTTGAACTCTTTGATCATTAATATTTTAATATCAGCCAAGACATGGTTCTGAGTACTGGAAAATTTCATAAACCAGGTCAAAGCTCGGTCTCTAAAAGAAGTGACTAGCTGCGCTCTTCTTATATCTTGATCCATAATGTTCTTAGCAGTCCAAACAGCTTCACATAAGAACCAAAACTATTTTGGATCCTCTGATCCAGTTCCTTTGAATACTGGGAGCTTGATATCATCGTTCATATGGGGCATAGTGGATCGAGGGGGGGAGAACTTACTAGGGTAGACTGACTTGCGACAGGAATACTCGGGCTAGGGTTACTTTCAGACTGCGACGGGTTCTTAGGGGTAACAGATCTACGCTGCGGAGTTATAGGGGGGTTTCTAACAAAAAGGGGTTTCTTCAGAGTTAGGGTGTTCTAGAATTAATGGGGAATAACCGGTATTCTGGCCTAGGGTATAGGATTCAAGGTTTCTCTTGTATCTTTTACCGCTTCGCAGCAAACCTCTTTGCTCGTCGAAGTCACTTTCACTTGCAAACGTAGGTTAGTAGTAATAAATCTAGCAATCTGATTCTATAAGTAATATACCTTTCTCAGCCAAGAGCATTTTAATTTGTAGACTAAATGAATTTAGGTATTTACCCCTTGGTCCTTTGAAAAACTGTCTTTCAGCTTTGCTGAAAGAGGTACTAGTGTCAATGGCAAATTTTGTCACAAATACTTCAAGGGTTCGCGTTGTCCAGAAATCAACAGCTCGTGATATCGTGTTATTCACTCTTTTCAATATGTTAATTCTTGCAGCAGTCCAGTCAGGAAACTAATCTTCCTTGAAGTTGGTCTTTCTTTCTGTCAACCTGGATAACCACTGGTGCAATTCTATGTGGATACTACTAAAGAAAATTTCATGAATATCAGTAAAAACGTACCTTTGCAAGAAGTCGTCTGAGCTACGACGAGGATCCTTATTTTCTTGTTCAGCAAATTTCTGATAGGTAGCTTCAACCCAATCACCGATTTCTTTTACTGAGGGCCTCCAAAACATAGCCCTTCAGGTACAACATAGATCCCTCTTAAAGCAGATACTGAGTTCAACCAGCAACGGAACCAATTTGTTGGGCTTAGGGTAGACCCAGGTTTTATATTATTATCTTCGCACCGACAAAAAGATCCACAGTGTTGGCCCTTTTGGCAACAACCTGCAAACAGGTTGCAGTCTCACCCGAAACAGCTATGGGGTGCCGCAGAATCAGGTTTCTGCAAGAAGAAGAGGGATATTACTATACCTTTAGCCTTAACAACAAATACTTATACAAAATAGAGCTTCGACATTCACTTAAATAGCTTCGCAGTTAGATAAAAGATGTTTCTTGCTTATCCCTTAACTGGGAATTCACAGCGAAGTTAATATTTAACAGTTATCTTACTTTAGCATTCACCTACTTATCAAAAGCATAAAAACATAACAGAAGCAACACAAAAGAACCACCACAACACAAGATATAACATGGTTCACCCCCAGTGTAGGGGCTACATCCACAGAACTGTGTTTATATTCAACTCTTTACAAAAATCACAGTTCTGATCTACGCACTCAGCTGCAGATCCTCTTAATCACCCAAAACTGTGCACTTAGCTGCAGATCTGTGCACTCAGTTGCAGAACCTTTCTTACAAAAACCCTCTGCGCACTCAGCTGCAAAGGTTGTCCATGCACACAGCTGGGAATTGACCTTAAAACCCAAAAATAGCTCTTAGCTTCGCATCGCATGATCCTCATCTCATTAGATAATCTTGACATCTTTACATGAGTGCTTATTTATACAAGTGCACTATTACAAAATCATGGGCTTATACCCGAAAATTATGGACAATTACAAAAAGAGGGCTTTGACTCAACCCCAACACCCCTAAGACTATTTTGACGCGCAACTCCGCTTTGCTAAAAAACCATGGAGTTACCACTTTTGAGGACCGCTAGGTCCGCGCCCCAACACTTTGCATTTGGTTTGGCACCCTGCATGTACCATACCGTGGTATGGTCGAGCTCTAGCTGAATGTGGGACTTTTTAGGTAGACTTTGTCGGATGTTTTGAGGCACCCTACATCTGGTTGTATGGACTTTTAGCTGCTGGAGCTATTTTTCCAACAAACACTTTTTCGTTTGCAAGTTCCTTCATTGTTCCTTTCTGGGAGAACGGCTTGAATCTCCACATATGGAATTTCGTCGGTTCTTGAAAATTTTTGCCTCCTTCAGGGCAAATAGAGTACATTACTATCCATAAGATAAGGGATGGGAACCTGATAATTCCTCCCATATCTTGACATTTCTCACATATGGTTTTAATCATGTCAGTGACATATTCAGCCCATCTGTATATCTTTCCATTAGTCGCAATGGTGTCTACTACTTCCAACATATCTAGTTTGAGGTCACTTCCTAGACCTCCCATTATGAGTGTAATAGCCATGATTTTGGCCACAATATGTGGCATTCGATATGTTGTGTGACCAATCATTAGTCCTTTCGAGTTTTTTCTTGATGCTGACCCTGTTAATTCTTCGACTAGTCCTTCTTTTATACTGACTGGTACTGGGTCTCCTTTGTTTGATAGTCTTGTTAATTGGTAAATGAATTCCCCAGAGATGTCAACCGGTTGGTCGAAGTAAAACCGATCGTTGTGGTACCGGCTTATGAAAAAATTCACTACTGTTTCTTTTGTGCCACCGAAGCTGGCCATGAGTGGTGCGTTGGCATAATTTACGATGGAACTGTGTTGTATTTTCTCTGCAGTTGGAGTAGGATTCTTGTCGATGTAAGCCCACTCTTTTATCTCGGCCCATAGTTTTTTCCATGAGCCCTCCTGCACCTTATCATTCTTGATGTTCTTTAGTCTCCTGACTAATGGTGTTTCTGCAGTCTGTAATTCCTTGGCCTTGGCTGAGGCTCTAGTCTATTTTGGTGCCATCTTGTCGGTCTGGGGGTCAGTTTTACTACGGTGCTCTTGGTTTTCAGTCGTCTGGTTGCTATGATGCTCTCTTTGTTTGAATTGCGGTGAATGATCCTTCGGTGGTTCAGTATTTATAGGGGATGCGTTGGATGTTCTCGTTGGTAGGTGTATTAATGGTGGATGTGATGTTCCAGCTGGAACAATTGAGTGTGCATTAATGGTGAATTGGTTTCGGCGCTCGAGGTCATGAATTCGGGATGGGACTATCGAGGTCATCGGTCGATGTAAGTTATGAAAATGGTCGATGGCATTATGTCAATGGGCATGATGTCAGTTGTCGAAGTGGTGATTTCCTGTCATAGTTTTCTGCATACAACGGTACTATTTGTTTTTTTTTTGGATTTTTAGATTTAGCTTTTGTTTAACAGTTATGGTCGTTATATATATATATATATTTTAGTTCCTGTAGCATTTTAGTCGGGCTCCATTAACGAGTTTCCAAAATACTATGCCTTGTAACATCTTTAGTCGGACTGATCCGTTGGTATGTATCTCTTCGACAACATAGGGTCCCATCCATTCTATATGTAACTTTTTAGGTTTTCCTTTTACTCGACTATTGTATAGTAAATCAAGGTCTCTTACTGACAAGTCTTTGTTCTTGATGTTTCTATCGTGCCATGATTTTTGTTGTTGTTTTTGGATTTCTTGATGTTGTATCGTGATTAGTCGGTGTTATTCAAGTTTAATCAGTT
Source organism: Pseudotsuga menziesii (assembly GCA_001517045.1). Taxonomy (NCBI): domain Eukaryota; kingdom Viridiplantae; phylum Streptophyta; class Pinopsida; order Pinales; family Pinaceae; genus Pseudotsuga; species Pseudotsuga menziesii. The sequence goes on from LPNX010464305.1 coordinate 73,041, forward strand.
GTAATAGTCGGTCCTTTCTTCCTTGTTTGACATCGACATGTAAAATATCTGCAATAATAGGCGTCTGTTGTCGGAAGTGTAGTGGAACTACTGCTTCTTGTCCATAAACTAGTCGAAAGGGGTTTTGGTCGGTTGATCATTTGTATGATGTTCTATATGCCCATAATACTATAGGTATCTTCTCATCCTAATTGTCCTTATTAGCAATACATATTTTTGTTAAACCTTTTATTAATGTTTTGTTAAATGCTTCAATTGCTCCATTCAACTTAGGATGGTATGCTGTACTCCGACGATGGTCGATTTGGATATGGTTGGTTATGGTTTTGATAGTCCTATTAATAAAGTGTGTTCCCTGGTCGCTGATTAGGGTTAGTGGACATCCGAATCGAGTAATGAAATTTTCATATATAAATTTTGTGGCTACCTCACTGGAACATGTGTTGACTGGTTCTGGCTCTACCCATTTGGTCACATATTCGACTGCAGTTATTATGTGCCTTGCACCTGTTCTTTTTGCTAGTATAGGAAATGGTCCTATGAAGTCTATGGCCCAAATTTCAAATGTAAAACTTGGGTTTACTGATATCAAAGGCATTTCTGTGCTAGGGAGGGGTCAAACTAGTCGTTGACATCTGTCACATTTGCTTACAAAATTTTTGCAATCTTTGTGGAGTGTCAGCCACCATAACCCTGATTGTTGGATTTTCTTTGTAGTTGTGTTTGCTTGGAAATGTCCTCCTGTAGGTCCGTAATGTGCTTCCTGCATAATGTTGTCTCTTTCATGTTCCAGTACACACCTTCTAAGGGTGTCGTCTAAACCCATTTTATACACGAATACATTTATGAGGCTATAAGGGGCAGCTTTCATGGCTAAGATCTATTTCTTTTTGGTACTCATGCCTTCTGGTGCTTGTCCATCTACTAAAAACTTAGCTATTTCCTCTAACTCTACTGGGAATGATTCTATTCGAAATAGATGTGCATCTGGTAAGTTGTCTTCGACTCCTATCGGTTCCTCTCCTGTGTCGATTCAAGATAAATGGTTGGGACTGACATTTAACTTACCTAGTCTGACAACGAATTCGAACTCAAATTATTTGAATAGAAGTAGCCATCGACAAATTATTCCATGGTGTAGAGGCTTATTCACAAGATATTTTAATGCCTGATGATTAGTGTAAAAGATAAATGGATTAGCTAGGAGATAATGTCGATATTTTTGTAGTGTGTTGAGGCCTGGAAATTCGCAGGTGGCAATAGCAAGGGATTCTCCCCAGTCAACGTTCCCAAATAGCCCGTGACTGTTTGGTGTAGGGAATCCGTCCAGTTTGCGGTCCAGCTACCGTAGGTCAAGTAACAAAAATAAAAGGGTTTATTGGTTGCGGCCCGATCCACCGTATATATATTTTTGTATTTTTTGACTTAAAGCATGATATGCAAGTGCCTATTTAACATGCAGACTTGATAAAGAATGCCAGGAGTATTCACAATGTGATGCGCAGGTTCTTACCTCTCGTCTTAAAACTCACAAGCATCTAAATCACACACCATTAGAAAATAAATACTGACCAGGCTATCTCTAGAGAGTTATTAATTCATGAGTAATGCGATACTATTCATATGTTACGGCAAATCACAGGTAGCTGTTCTTAAAACCAAACATACAAACGTGAATAAAGTATACATGACAAGGTAGCTCATCAACAGTTAAAACTTCCATTACTCATAGTGAAAAAAATCATAGAATATACTAGAGAACATTCAAGCAAGAACATAGGTCCAAAAAGTTAGAACGCTCTCACAATTAATGAAACACAGTTGAAAACGAAATAGTTCCCCTTCTACATTGTTCATTTATCGCATTGAAACATTCCACACAGCACCTTTTCCAACAGGAAAAAAAATGTAATTTCTTATTCTAAAACGAAGTAGTTCCTCTTACACACAATGGTTCACAAGTTTTTTCCAGGGAAAAATCCCTTGTCGGTTCTAACTTTCCTATATTTAAACTAAATCAGTTAACCACTTGGGCTTCCCCCAACCGTGTGACCTTTGGGTTCCTCCAAATCGTTTAATATCCCCCTTTTGTATTTTCTGTGAGTCCTCATGATTTACTTCATGCGTTACATTTTAGAGTACTCGGCAAAGCGGATCTGCTCGGTAACTAACAGATCTTTCCAGGCCTGGGATTTTGTCACCATCAATTTTGCTACTTCGTCTCCCCGCTATGTCTTCTCATAGTAGTAATTTATAAAAAATCCCTTGGGTTCACCTGCAATTACATGAAATATATCATTAATCAGGACTGCATTTTTCAACAAAACCAAAATGCATCAACGAAATGACTAGCCATAAAAAAAAACCTTATACTGTTATGAAAAAACCTTAACAAATGCCAGAACCATTGTCTCATCCATAAGGGTTTAAGACTATCGAAACGACGAGGAGAGAAAACTTATCAGCAGCTTAAAACACCAAAACCTCGGCCATGGTAGTCTTACTCATCACCGGGTCGGTGGATTTCCAACAGGAAACGGGATCCGTGAGACCGTTAAGTTCTTCGGAGTTGGAAAAGCTAGAATCAAACTCTAGGTGAAAAAAGTACCAGTTGGCGAGTGGAAGAACATCAACGTCGGGCACTTAGTACGTTTCACAACCACAAGGGCGGAGGAGGAAAGACTACGACCTCCGATCCAACACAAAGTGACGAAGACCCGATAAAGCATTGACGGGCGGAGCAGTGGTATGCCGTACATTTAGTTTGTTTGAGAGCCGCAAGGGTGGAAGATAAACAGACTAACTCCTCCGATAATGTGAACAAGCCAAAACATGACGCGACAACAAAGAAGTTAAGGTCATCGTTCAATTTTCGTAACGGAGGCTCCCTAAAGAAACATGTTGCCGATAAGTTGTTTAAACAACTTCCGAAACTGTGGTTAGCACGGGAACTAAGTTACCGAGAAGGAAATGCAGCTCGAAGGGTAACAAAACAAACTCTAAACTCCGCGACCCACAACAATTTCAAACATAAGCAATTTTTTGAAAACAGGAAGAGAATTAACCTTAAAATAGTCTGAAATTAAAACATGACCAAAAAGTTCATGGATCCAAACGATTCAAGGCAACGCTAAAATTAACAAGGGGGTCCAAAATTTGAAAAATTGGGGACAACAGTTGCAGCCGCAACATAGTGTAAACACCATTCCTAATGCTTCTCTTTCTGTTGTCGAATAGTTTCGTTCAACTTTGTTTAGTTTTCTGCTACTGTAAACTATATGATAATCCATTCCATCATCTCCTGGCTGAGTTACGATTGCTCCGATTGCTAGGCCTGATGCGTCGATGTGGACATGGAATTTAGTCGACCAGTTTGGAAACCTTAGGATTAGTGCTTCGAGTAGTTTTCTTTTTAGTTTTTCAAATGCTATATGTCACTCTCCTATCTAGTCGAACTCTTTATCTTCCCTTAATAGTTCTTCTAGCGCATAGGTCATATCTGAGTAGTATCTTATGAATTTTCTATAATACCCAGTATGACCGAGTAACACTCTGACTTGTTTTGAGTTCATCGGTGGTTTTAGGTCAAGGATAATTTTGATTTTTGCAAAATATACCTTAATACCTTCCTTATAGACAATGTGTCCTAACAATATCCCTATGGGGGTCACAAATTGTTAGATTTTTATCATTCAAGATACCATTATGATCTTAGGATCTTTAACCGAGAGAATAACATGCACAACAATAAAACACAAGCACAACACAAGAGACAAGAGACACAAATAATTTTCCTCAGGGAAACCATAAAGGAGAAAACCCTGCAACTTCCTCAGAGATAGAATCAACACCAAAGATAAAACTAGAAAACAGTAAGATGATCTCTCGACAGCAGTAGTCTCTCTCTCTCACACTGGGAGAGCTTATCCTCTCTCACTCATGCACCCCAATGAGTGAGTGTGTGTGTGTATATCCTAAATAGAGAGACTCACTCTCTATTTATATTCTTCAATTCACTTGGAACCAACTCCATCATGTCGACCTCACTTAACAATTACTTACTAGAGCCAACATCTCTAGGAGTGTCTAATAACCCTAGTGCCCCACAACTTGTGGGGAATTTTCCTCCTCCAACCAACAAGGAGGTTTATCCTTAACACAATGGTGGGGACTATTGCCCTGACATACAATGACTCACCTAGGGTCGACTTCAATAGGATAGTCTAATAACCCTAGGGCCCCACAACTATGGGGACTTTAACCCTCGACCAATAGGAGGGTTACCCACAATGACTTGACATGACTTTCTCATTATAGAAACTTGCCAGAATAAACATCGGGGTATGACATGAATCAAGTACATTACAATACATCATGAAATGAACATTGGGTTACAATAGATAAGAAATACAAGTGAATACATTCCGAAGTTACAATTACATCAACACTCCCTCTTAACTAGGAAGGTATTCTATCGACACAATTTATCAGCACAAGTCTTCTTCTATGGATCATCTTTTGATCTACATCTTCAAGTATTATTAGTATTCAAGTCATCTTCACCTTCAAGTCATCTTCATCTTCAAGTCATCTTCATCTTCAGATCTGGATCATCACTCGATCTGGATCATCACTGGACATCATCACTGGATCTGAATCATCACTGGATCTGGATCGTCGCTGCTAGATCATCATCACTGGATCTGGATCATCACTCGATCTGGATCATCATGGGTGCTATCTCATGATTCTTCTCATCACAGGAAGTTCTACAGAGCCAGCCCTTTTTCATGCTAGTTGTAGGCCTAGCCTCCATGTAGGTCTTCTTCAGCACTTATATCTGACCTACTCATCAGAAAGGCATAGCACTCATATCCATCCAGGATGGAACACATCCTGCACACAATGATGGAAGAGTTTTGTACTTCCATCCAGGCTAGCACACATCTTGCACACAATGATGGAATATTTCCACTCTTCCATCCAGGCTGGAACACATCCTGCACACAATGATGGAATATATCTGCACTTACATTCATCCAAGCTGGAACCACAACCTACCACAATGATGGAATATTTCTGTACTTCCATCCAGGCTAGAACCACATCCTACCACAATGATGAAAGGGATCTCCACTTACATCTATCCAGGATAGAACACATCCTGCACACAATGATGGAAGGGCTTGCACTCATATATGCTCTTGTAGCAACCAATCCTACAGTCACATCAGAATGGCCCCCAGTCCTCGACTGAGCTACCTGGTAACTGACCAGGTGCCTCCATTCTCCTAGATAATGGGAGTTGCCCTTACATCCGACCTGCTCGTCGGAATGGCCAACAATAACATCTGACATGGAAGGAACCTAATCCTTTATCCATGACAGAATGGTTCAGCCCTTACATCTGATCAAGTGGGAATACATCCCTCTATCACATCAGAATGGCTTCTCATACCTAAACTGATTTTTCCTGGTAACTAACCAGGTACCTCCATTCCCAGAATGGTAGTTTCCCTTACATCTGTCCTACTCGACAGAATGGCTAGCACTCATATCTAACATGGAAGGAACCAATCCTCTCACCATGACAGAATGGATGAGCCCTTATATCTGACCTACTTGTCAGAATGGCTGTGGATCTCAGCACTCATATCTGACATGGAAGGAACCAATCCTCTCACCATGACAGAATGGCCAGTAGTCATATCTGACATGGAAGGAACTAATCCTCTCACCATGACAGAATGGCTCAGCCCTTACATCTGGCCATGGAAGGAACCAATCCTCTCCCCATGTCAGAACGGCTATGGGACTCATCACTTTCCCTCGGAGGAAAGCTCTATCTAGAGAACACCAAGCTTCTCCCTGAAGTACTTGACTTTCACCCTAGCCAATGGCTTTGTCAATATGTCAGCCATCTGTTCCTCCATCGCAACATATTGGAGCTTTACTACTCTCCTCTGCACCATATCCCTGATATAGTGATACTTGATCTCAATATGCTTCGACTTGTCATGGAACACCGAGTTCTCTGACAACTTTACATGACTCTAGTTGTCGCAATGTATACAAGCAGCATCAACTAGAGATCAAATAAATCAGACAGTAGCTTCCTTAGCCATACTGTCTCACAACTAGCTGAACAAGCTACGACATACTCTGGTTCAGCTGTACTCAGTGCCAGACAGGATTGCTTCCTGCTAAACCAAGAGATCACACCTGATCCCATACTGAAGCAACACCCTGAAGTGCTCTTCCTATCGATGGAACTACCTTCCCAATCTGAATAACCATAACCCTCCAGTTTAATCTTCTGATTTGCATCGTACTTGAGCCCATAATCAATTGTACCCCTCAGGTACCTCAGAACATGCTTTGAAGCAATTAAGTGAACATTTCTCGGATCTATCAAGAACTGGCTCAAGGTGTTCACAGCAAAGAAAATGTCTAGTCTCATGTTATTTAGGTACATCAAGGACCCAATCATCTGAAGATACATCATAGCATCAACCGACTTTGATGAAGCATCGCTCAATAGCTTTAGGTTCGATGCCATAGGTGTGGCCATAGCCTTGCAGTCCATCATCCCAAATATTTTCAGGATCTCTACTGCATACTTCCCTTGTCCAAGAAAGATTCCATCCGTATTCTGACACACCTCCATTCCTAGAATAATATTACATCGACACATAACAGGAGCATCACTGGTCTTCTGCCTTCAACCTTGAAGCAAAGGTTGGAATCTACTTTACTCTCAGTAATGCATAGAGTCATCATTAATCTATCCATCTTGTCATACCATGTCGAACCTTAGATTTTTTGTAGTCACTCCCTTTGAAGCAAAGCATCATACTCCCTCTGTCTTTCGTACTCTATGTACTGAAACATTCTGTAACGGAGTGACAAGTAGCTTCCTATGCTACTAGTAATCTATGTATCCATCTAGTGTATAGAATTTCATCTTCAACCTTGTAGCAAAGGTTAAGATCTTCATCAATCTCATCATGAATGTGTTTCAATTCTTACTGGCTGCAAATGTCTCTTCGTATTCTATGCCTTCTTTTCGTGATAAGCCTCGTGCTATGAATATTTCTTTGTATCCCACGATGTTTCCATCTACTGCATGATGGAACTATGAACTTCTCTTCAGGTCTCGATACTGCATCCTAGACATCATTCTTCTTGAACTAGTTTTCTTGGTTACTTCTTCATAGCTAGATGGTTGTGCATCAATGATGTCACTGCATTCGTCATATTATTCTTCATCTTGAACTATAATCACTTGTTCTTCGGAACAAGTTTCATCCTTCTTTGCTTGTAGGTGATTATATATGCGATCTTTCCTACAAGTTAAATGCATTTGTATGGTTAGAAACATTTCATAAGGAATATTCATACTGGAAAATTCTTATGCATAAATATATGATCATGCAACTATTTTAGCCAATACAACATTCATCCATATCTCACGGAAACTTTTCTAGATGCCTTCCATCTCTACCAGGACAACATTGAGATTGTGCACTAATCCAATTTGTGAACAAAGAGGTTTCATTCTAGATAAGTAGTAATGGAGAGTTGTATAGCACCATGAGCTACTTACCCATCACATGCATATTAGTAGTATACTGTCGTTAATGCAAACATTCTATCATATGCATAATACATCAACTGAATATAAACAAATGCATAACAAAAACAATATCATGAAATGACAATTGAATACTTATCTTTATTTGTTTCATGGGTAGACTCCTTCTTTATCCTTCCACTTCATCATCTTCTTCATTCATGACTTCATCATTTCTTATCCAAGCTCTCAAGATGGATAAGAGGTTCTTCAAGAATCGAGTCCTTCATATTCCTCATCGCTTGAGGGATATTCTTTCGATGGTGAGAGCTTGTTCTTCAATTGCTCCCATATTCTCTTCTCTTATTATGAGTCGAGCTTCTTCTTCTTCCCAGAGTCTGCTGAAAGTAATCACTTCCTTCTAGCACACATTCCTCGAATGAATGAATCCCATGATCCCGGGAGGCCATTCAAGGTGGACGTCACCACTACTGCATTCTTCACTTTTTCTTTTACCGCTACAAGTTGTTCTTTGATTTGATAGACCCTCATAAAGTATGACTACATGGTCTCTGCATTCTGGATCTTCACATTCTTCAACTGGTTTCTTAAGGTCATATTCTGATTTCTGTTCTTCCTTTCAAATAGCTTGGTCAAGGAATCAAACATCTTTGGTGTCTTTAAGGAAGACACTTGTAGTATAAGTTGATTCGTGACTGAATCAGCAATGATCTTCTTGGCCTCGACCAAGTTCTTCTTATATAAGGCTTCTAGCCTCATCTCCCTCTGGAACTGGAACATCTATACTCATGTAGGTGTCCAATCCATTTTCTTCAGAGAGATCATATACTTCCAGGCCTGGAAGTTGTCAACTTCCCCAATATTGTCATAGCTGATGTGATAGATCACTTTGAAATGAGAACCTCAAATGAAAATAGTGAAAGATTAGATCTTATCGCTTTGAGGTGTCCATCTTGGTTCTGGAGCTGGCTAATCTAGGGTTTGTCACAGAAACCCTAATTTTCAAAACTTGGAATATTCTAGATCTTATTGGATAGAAAGCTAGATCTCTTCAAATGGAGCTTTCCAATGTACTCCTTTTCTGAAAACAGTGGAGGGAAGCTCCCAGAATAGGAAGCCCTAGTTTTCCACTTTCTTCTACAGAAATGTCTGTTACTATTTCTGAGGTATTTCCAAAATTACTACTCCTCTGTGTATAACATTTAGCACTATAGTATCCTCACATGTCCTTGTTCCAACACCACATGTTTTATCAGAATTGGTTTCACCAATTGGGACTTATCTTCTGAGTCTGAATCTTGGACCACAGAAAGTACAGTCCGTTCTCTTTCCAGAACAGCTTCATAAATCTCATTTGGACTTGTGTATCCCATGATATAGAAATTCTCCCCAGGTGTCCTATTTAGAGATGAATTCTGGAAGAGGCTGGAACCCTAACTTGGAGGGATCATATATCCTAGAATATAGCGAATATGAGGCTAAATGTTTTACACAATGTAGATTAGGAATTTATATTTGGCCTTTGCTATTTTCAGCTCCTGAACCTTCACCAATCTCAGGTTATAGGAATGTACAAAAACTTAGCTGTTTTTGTTATTTAGGGTTTTTCTAGCTCAGGGTCAAACTAGGTTTTGAATTTCCTAGAGTTTCACCCAACCAAAAAACTTGATCCAGGTCTCTAAACTTTGGTTTTGATGAGGAGATCAATCCTATGCCAGGTTCACTCAAAAATTCCTCTTCTGTAGAAATCCCTAATTTCCGCACCAAAACTGAAAATGCTCGAAATCGAATTCTGCTTCAACAGAAAGATGCGCCCTTCAATGGAGAGTCAGCCTAACATACTTTTACTGATGGATTGTGGAGAGAGACCCAAAAAGTAAGAATCCCTAGCTTCTATAGCTGCACAATGTCTTCTTCTCAAGTTAGCTCTGATACCATGTTAGATTTTTATCATTCAAGCTACCATTATGATCTTAGGATCTTTAACTAAGAGAATAACATGCACAACAATAAAACACAAGCACAACACAAGAGACAAGAGACACAAAGAATTTTCCTTGGGGAAACCATAAAGGAGAAAACCCTGCAACTTCCTCAGAGATAGAATCAACACCAAAGGTAAAACTGAAAAACAGTAAGATGATCTCCCGGCAGTAGCAATCTCTCTCTCACACACCGAGAGAGCTTCTCCTCTCTCACTCATGCGCCCCAATGAGTGATTGTGTGTGTGTATATCCTAAATATAGAGACTCACTCTTTATTTATATTCTTCCGTTCACTTGGAACCCACTCCATCATGTTGGCCTCACTTAACAATTACTTACTAGAGCCGACATCTCTAGTAGTGTCTAATAACCCTAGTGCCCCAAAACTTGTGGGGACTTTTCCTCCTCTGACCAACAAGGAGGTTTATCCTTAACATAATGGTGGAGACTATTGCCCCAACTTACAATGGCTCACCTAGGGTTGACTTCACTAGGATAGTCTAATAACCCTAGGGCCCCACAACTGTGGGGAGTTTAACCCTTGACCAATATGAGGGTTACCCACAATGACTTGACATGACTTTCTCATTATAGAAACTTCCCAGAATAAACATCGGGGTATGAAATGACTCAAGTACATTACAATACATCCCGAAATGCACATTGGGTTATAATATATAAGAAATACAAGTGAATACATTCCGAAGTTACAATTACATCAACACAAATATGCACTTCCTGATGTTCAAAGCTAACTGGATTTATCAACATCTTTCCAACATAAGACTTAGCCACTTGAAATGATCTTTTAACATGGAGTATATTGTCTAATCATCAAAGTATACTGCCATGGTTTTGTAAATATATTGTTGGAATGTTTTGACCAAAATTCTAGAGAATACTCCAAGTGCATTCTTTAATCCAAAAGGCATAACCTTGTAAGCAAATGAGCCAAATTCACATACAAATGTTGTCTTTTTCTGATATTCTTTAGCTATTGGCACTTGGTTATAACCTGAGAAGCCATCTGTAAATGAGTAGCATTCATGTCCTGAAACTTCATTTAAGATTTCATCTGCATAAGGATTTGGAAATGGGTCTGTTAGTGTCACTTTATTTAGCTCTCTAAAGTCGACACAAATTCTCAATTTGGTCAGATGATGTTTCTTAGGTTGAACAACCATTGGACTTGCCCATTCTAATTGGTCAATAGGGTAGATGATGCCTGCTGCAAGCATGTTATCAATCCCCTTTTTGACTATCTCTTTGTATTTATGAGCTAGCTTATATGGCCTTTTCTTCACAGTTCGAACATCAGGTTTAGTGTCAATTTTCATTTCACCCATTTCATGGACTAAACCTTTGAGATCTATATAATCTAGGGCAAATACATCCTGGAACCATTTTAATAGGTTCACTATTTTTGTTGTCTGCTCTTCACTCCAGTAGTCTCCAATCTTTGCCATTTTTGGTCGGTCATCATTTGAGATGTCGAATGCTCTAGTTTTGACCTCAGCATCTAGCCATTCTAGTGCTTTGGCTTCATTGATTGGTCGACTTCCTTCTTTAAACTATGAGAATGTTGCAAGGAATTCAACTACAGTCATTTGGTCAGTAACGTCCTTGTCAGTGGTTCCAACTTTGAGTACTGTGCGAATAGGTTTGGTCATTTCAACATGGTTTGATTTCCATCTAAAATTTTTCCCTTTTGTATTTTCATTTTCTAACTGTAGTCGTGTCGACTGTGGTATTGTCCTGGTTTGTATATTGTTAAAGTTTATTGTCTGTCGATTGTCTTTTAAGGGTTTGTTTTCTATCGGTTGTATAAATTCTTTAATCTGTTTTGCTGTTTCGACCAAATTCTTATTTTGTGGTATAAAGTTGAAATCTTCGATAAAATTTTCTCTGAGTTCAGGCCATAGGAATGTTTCACCTCAGGCTTCCTCGATCTTATACCATTTGTTTGGTAAGTCAGTGAGTGTTGATGGTAACAGATGTGGCCATGCACATTCATCTTTGTACCCAAGTCTTCTCGATTCTTTTTCACATGTATTAATATGGTCTTCTGGATTCCATCCTTGAATGAAAATAGGTATCTAAGCTTGGTTGGTTAACTTCTTTCCTCCAAACCTTTCTACAAAGTAAGTCAAAGCTATTGTCCAAGTCTGCAGTCTTGTCTGATGGGTATCCCACCATCTAGTAGCTTGTCTTATAAAAGTTTCTACTAAAGTTTGTAGTCGACCATGTTCACCAATATTTTTGGACACTTGTTCTATGTGCATGACTGGTGATTCTCTTTCCTTATATCTTGGTTTTTGTGTATTATTTATATTTGTAGGTTTTAAAGTAGGGTATTCCCTAATTTTTTTCTCAAATATTTTTTGTAAAATGGACACTATGAAGCACTGTCGGGTGGGCTTTTTCTGTACTTTTTGGATATTCCAGCACCCTCTTGCTTGTGTTTCGTAGTTCTCAATTTCTGAATTATATCCTACTGAGTCTTGGTTTCCCAAATGAAGTTCTCCATAGATATTAGGTTCTGTATAATCTGCATTATTTTGTATCTGATAAAGTTGTTGGATATCAACTTCTTCATCAATAGATTCTATCCAAGGTTCTCCTTGGGATGGATGAATAGGTACAATGACCTTTTGTCTGTTTCCTTTTAATTTTATTCTCTCTTTATCTAGGGACATCGACTCTTTCATCTTTCTTCCCCAAGGTCGACCTACTAACACTGGGAAGGAGCTGGATCCTTGCTTAGGGTCAATAATTTCGAAGTCGACCTTGGTTGATATTCCCTTAATTGTGGTGTCCACATTTTTACAGACCCCAATAGGTTCAATTAGGCCTTGGTCGACTAGTTTCAGGTATATACCTAACTCATATACTCGAGGTCTACCTAACTGTTCCCATGTGTGTCGAGTCATAATATTTACCTGTGATCCGAAATCGACTACAACTTGTCGGACATGGTATCCTTCAATTTCCAAGTCAACAAGTGGGTCAGCATCACTTTTATCTTTTTGATTTAGACTGCAGATATTCTTTGCTTGTTTTTCGGTGGTGTTGTGTTTTATTTCATATAATAAGTCGATGAATTGAGATACTAAGTTATCTGTATGTACTAGCTGTATTTATTTTTTTATTGTGTTATTTCGATTGTCGTTTTCTTCTTCCCGTCATGCAAATTCTCTGAATATATTTGTTGCATATTTATATATTTGTTTTTCGTTAACCAGGTCAGGATAAACATTTTTCTCTTTTATCTTGCTTATTTGGGGGTTTTCACTCCCAGTTTTCATCGCTTGTCGGGTTACAATATGTAAATTATTTGTATTGATAGTATCATGTTTTTGCACACATGACAAGACATTAACATTCTTCTTTTTATTTATCTTTTCAAGCATAATAGGGCAATCCTCTAATGAGTGATCCCCTACGCCACAATTAGTACAGAATTTGAGGTCAGTCTTGTCCTTGTATGGACAGTCTGCATGTTGATGTCCCTCCTTATAACATGTGAAACATTGGATGGGTCGACGTGGTCGGTTGTCTCGATTCCGAGAGAATCGACCTCGACCTCCATAGCCTCCATGTCAGTTTTCATACCGGCGCTCGTATCTTCGACCTTCGTATCTTTGATTGTTCTGATCATTTGGCGCATGGTTTTGCTCATTACTTTGTGCAACTGCATTGGTCTGATAGACTGCATGATAATTTTGTCGGTTCTTGAGGTTCAGATGGCAGTCGACCGTGTTATGATTTTTGGTTTTGCAGATTGCACACCAACATGCCTTGCCGTTCTTCATGTTGAACGGGCAATATTTTGTCGAGTGGTCTCCATGCTCTTGGAAAATGTCGCAAAAACATTTAGTCTGCATGAATCGAACATCCTGTCGGCTGATGTCCTGTCGACAGTTGTATTTTGAATGTCCGGCCGTAGAGCACTTCATGCACCAGATATCTCGAATTTTGAGGTTTAATTCTTTTAATGACTTTTGTACACTCTCGAGTTGTTCTTCTAAAGTGTGATAGATGGATTATGCTGGTATGTCCTCATCCATTTCTACTTGGAGAGCTTTTGTAAGCGCATCTTCGTAAGTCTTGAATGTCTCTAGACTTATGTGTCGGCAAATTTTCTATGATAAACCTGCAAGAAATCACTGGATTAATAACTGTTCATCAATAACATAGTCCAATTGGCTAAGAAGGTCTTTCCATCATTTAACGTAATCGCGGACAGTTTCTCCTGGCTTCTGTGATGTCATTTTTAGTTTCTTTGCTACGAGATGTTTTGCATCTGGAGTTTTGAAAAATGATAGAAATTGTGCTTTGATCTCAACTTTGGTTGCTCAAGGTGTTCTTTCAGAAAAGGTCATGTACCAAGTTAATGCCCTTTTCCTCAAGGCACCAGTGAACTGTGCCATTTTCCTATCTTCATCAGTAATTTGGTTAGCCTCCCAAGTCGACTCACAGATGAACTGTTGTCATCTAGGGTCCTCATCACCCTCATATAGAAGAATGTGTGCTGACCCATGACCCATGTCAGAGTCACTGTCACTGTTTTCAGGAGGTGGCGATGGTGGAGGTGGTCGTGGGGGTGGTGGGGTTATTTTCTTATTCCTCTCTACAGAACTATCATTGATGAAACTCTCATTCCCATCGGTTGTTTTTGTCATTTCCTCTTCAACTAGCAGTCGATTGATGTCAAATTCTTCTGTCGATATCCAACTGTAATTATCTATCTATAGTTTTGAATGTTTTGTGTCCTCTAAAGCTCTATTTTGTAGGGGGGTGCTCCTTCATGTGTCGGTAAAAGTAAGTAGATACTTCGGTTGGAGGGTATCGCTTGAAGCATAACCTAATTTCCTTCTTCTAGTCGATGGATAACAAGATGTCTACTAGTTTATGTCTCATCATCTAGTCGGCTCTATATACCAAAGTCACCAGCTCCTAGTTTGAGGTCCTCTTCAACAATAGCTTGTATCCGGGTACGCGGATCTGTCGGAGGTTTGAATTCCTGGTGACCTTCTAATTGGAGAGTTTCCCGCTGCTCTATCCACAGTTCTTCTTCCATAGGGGATGCCTCTTCTTCCACGCCTTCTTATTGTCGGTCATGACCCGACTCCAATGGATCTCTTTCCTGGTCGGTCACCCTAGTACTCATTCCTCTCTACAGTGCTAAAGCTCTTTCTCTTCTTTCTTCCCTACTTTGTAGCCTCCTCTTCCTCTCTATTTTCTGGAAGTCCATCATACCTTTGTGTGACACTGTCTTCTCGATTTCCTTTTTAGGTTGACTTCTCATTACTGGTGATTGGTATTTCTTTTAGTCGACTAGAATCCACTCCACTTTATTCTGACATATGACCGGCTACCCCCCCATAGCCTACCTAACACCTTAGAAATCCTGAATAGTTCTGTCTACTTGCTTAGGAAGTATTCCCACTCCCTTTCTACAATGAATTTTTCCCACCTCTTTTGCTTTTCCACCCAATTAGGGTTTAATTGCTATCCATGAAGTGATAGACAGGGTTCGACAATATGACCCACTCCCTTCTCGATTAGGAATTTAAACAACAAGGTCGGTAAGGAACATAAAAATTGCTCGGTGAGGTCTGTGTAGAATTTATTCTTGACGATTTCCACTGAAGTTCTGTCTTCTACTGTTTTCTCCTTGCAAAATTCATCGATAATTTTTTTGAACCACTTCGACAAGTTTGTTCTTCCCCCGCAACTCAGTTTTTCTAGTAACTGTTAATCTTTAGTCCCTTCCAACTTTTTCATCCAGGAGTTTCTTTAGAAGTTGGGGCACTGATTCTACAAACTTCTCATGTGTCTCTGGAAAGAATCTTTCTTTTACTTGTGTGGTCATCAATCTATTTCTTCATGTGTAATTCTGTAAATAATTTGCTACTTTACGCTCCCACCAGTCCTTAATCTCCTGATATCATCTGCTTTCATAAATATCAGACATGTACTACCAGTAATGGAACCAATGTTGTAATCTCACAGATCACTTAAGGTTACCAATAATACATATTAAAACATACATACATAACAGAGGTGAGAGACAAGAACAAGTAGATAGAATAACATATTATATTAGCATGAGAGGGTCCATACAATACAGAGAACTAAGCCGATTTCTCATTTGGCTCAACATCCTAATATATATGATTTACAAATAGTTACAAAATAACTACCTGTCAGTTCGGTGAACCGACATGACCTTAGGTGGCTAACCTAATCTCTAGTTTAGTCGGCTATCGTTCAAGTTGGCATACCGAATTGCTCCTCTAACAGTAAGTTATACCAATACTAAAATTATTTTATGCAACCCCCCCTCAACCCCCACTCCCCTCTTCCCCTTAACTCTTACTAACCCCCCCTCCTCCTCTCCCTACCTTTAAACCCCCCTCTCTCTCCCTAACACCCCAGCACCCCGATCATTCTCACTCTCTCTCACATGCCTCTGTCCCCCTTGCCACTAACACATGTATGTCCCTTCCCCACCACCCCTAATCCCATAACCCTTTCTCTCTACCTCTAACTCTTAAACACTCACTATATCTAATCACTTAGCGCCCCCCTCTGCACCAAAACCCCTTAACCTCTCTCTCTCTCTCTGACACACACACACACATTCCCATAGAACCTCTCTCTTACTCCTAACACCTAAAACTTCTCTCTCCACTTTTTCTTGATCCCCAACTCATCCAACTACACTTATCCCCCACCCCCCGATCTATCCCCCTCTCTCTCACAGACACCCACA
>LPNX010464305.1:93429-107732 GCA_001517045.1 Pseudotsuga menziesii
ACACACACATCCCTATGTCTCCCCTTACAACTAGCATCCTCTAACCTATCTCTCTGACACACACACACACACAAATCCCTATGTCTCCCCTTACCACTAACACCCCCTAACCTATCTCTCTCTCTCTCTCTCTCACATCCCCATGTATCCCCTTATTACTAACACCCCTTAACCTATCTTTTTATCACACACACATCCCTTGAGTTGTAAAAAAATATAGTTAGGTTGAAGAGAGGGGGGGTGTTAAGGCGCAAATACTAAGGGAGTGATTTTTAATTCCCCCTAAACCTTGAATGATCCCTTAGTCGTGCAACTACCTTCTTAAATTCTCCAAAATTCTATTAGAGTAAAACACGCACTTGTTTTATGTATTCAAAACACACCCTTGTTTTTGTTAACAATAACGCGTGCACGTTTCAGATCAATATAAACAATATCAATCCATTTCCAAGAAACACTCTAACTCATTTCTCACAGGTTTGACAATCTGCGCACAATTTCAGGTTGCAGACAATGCGTGAACATTCTCTTGTTCACCATATTATCACACAAAATTGTTTTTGACATCAAGAATCTCCACCACAAGTGTCTAAGTATTGCTTGGAGCATGGTGTACATTGAGGAGCAAGAAATAAATAATTAATTGAGCAAGAAAGACACCATTAATTGAGCAAGGAGCACCATAGAGCATCTCCCCCATTGTTTTTCTTGCAATTGAGGAGCTAGCAAAGGAAACATTAACTTGGTCATTGTGGTGGAGTATGTAGACACAATTGACCAAGAAACAAACCAAGCTTGGGGAATTTCCCATTGAGGAGCACCATAGAGCATCTACACCATTGTTTTTCTTGCAATTGAGGAGCTAGTAAAGGCAATATTAACTTAGTCATTGTGGTGGAGTATCTAGACACAATTGAGCAAGAAACAAACCAAGCTTGGGGAATTTCCCATTGAGGAGCACCATAGAGAATCTCTACCATTGTTTTTCTTTCAATTGAGGAGCTAGAAAAGGAAACATTCTTCCGAATCTTCCCCCTAACTTGAGTATCTAGACATAATTGAGCAAGAAAGAAACCAAGATTGGGGAGTCTCCCATTGAAGAGTACCATTGAGGAGCTAGCAAAGGAAACCATATATCATTAATCATTGTGGTTATGGGAAACTCACGTAATCGAGCAATAAAATCAACAAGGAAGAGGATACCCAATGAAATCCTTGAAGAAATTAGAGAGAAGAAAAGAAATGACATAACCAATCAAATACCCTTTATGGACACTCAACCAATTCCGGTTGGTGAGGATGCCACAGTTCTTCCTACCAATCCACATCAAGAAAGACAAAAGAATTCGCTCGAGGGGCCTTCAGTCTCCATATCAGTAGAAGAACGAACACTACAGAAGCTTGTGGTTGTACCCTAGCAGAGGAAGAGGGCGATGCCTGGTCAATAGTAGTCGTGTGTTGAGAAACCATCTCATCTAGAGTCAGAAATGCCTTTTGTGTCTAGGAAACCATGTCATGTGCAGGAGGGATGTTTGCCCTCGGTTGCTGGGAATGGGGTGTAGGTATTCGTTGATTGGCATATCTATTCCTAGAATTGGGTCGGTGTTGGGGAATTTCCCTACCAACTCCCTGTAATCCCAATATGTCAAAATAGTTGATATGTTTCCCCATCACAAACTCCGCATACAACTTTCGGAGGAAGTACAACGGTACTTCCTTGTTGTTGTGGGGGGGAATGTCAAAACACATGTACCACCTATCCATCCAATGGTCTCTAATGGGTGGAAAAGTGCGCCACTCAATGGAAATATGTGTCCTGGTGCTCTCCGGAATGTCATTCATCCCAAGCACTCTAAAAAATGTATAGATGCGTTCTTTGGTTATTTTCAGCTTCTTTACCTCGTTGTAGCTCAACCCATCACCATATCCTTGTCTTTTCCTCTCCCTATACGATACAATGCTATACAAAGCATCGTTCGATCTTGTGATCATATCAACAATAGTCAACAATGAGTCTGACAAGGAGCTACAGAGCTCATCTCCACCCCTCCAGGCAGAACCAATCTCGCTAAGATGGCCAATAACCCTCAATATCTCAGCATTGTTATCCATAGTAGCCACTGCAATCATAAATACAAATAAAATATCATTAGAAATATAAACACGTGATATAATGACATCTCTAAGCACTAAAACATGTATAACTAATGTATGTCAAATAACAACATAAACTAAATCTATTATGTAAATTTTAAAATTGATATTGAATTTAACAGTAAAGAATACACATTTAACATTTTTTCATTTTAAATTTATGTCCTAAATTCAAGTATTAATTCCAATTTCCATATGCATGTGTACATAAAATGTCCTATGTGCATATGTTGATTCAGAAGATCCTCTAGCTTATTTTAAGGCTTGGATTATGAAGTTTTATCGAAATTGTGAGGTGCTGACTAATGCCCTTGCAAGACCAACTCCCACATTGTGGGTAGAGGCAACGACTAGACCCTAGAATAGGTAGCATAATGTGCTATTGATGAATAAAATATTCGTATAGGCAACAATTTTGTTAGATATGTAATTATTTGTTGTAGCGTGATGTTTTTTGGAGTCCAAAGTCTATTTAGTAGATTTTTGTTTATATGTAATTTGGGCCATGTATGGATTCCACTTGATTTTAATTTAGTTCTATACCCCCTTTCTATGTACCCATGAGAGACTTTAAATGCACTATTGTGTATAGTGGCTTTTATGGTTGCAAGGTTTCCACTGGATTCTATCATGTATGATAGTATGTGATTGGAATGTAATCAAACACATCAACCTCCCTACGTATCTTTATGTTCATAGAGCCTATTGTTGAACTTCGTTGTCTTGACCTTAATAAAAAAACACCCTTCAGTCAAGAGGAAATATTTGTTAAGCATGGGAAGCTTCTATACCTTATTTGAACACTTGGATTAAGAAGTTTCATCAAAACTATAAGGTGTTTATTGATTTTCTTAGACGATCAACTTCGATATTTTGGATAGGGGCAAGGGATTTACCATATTTGTTTATGTATTTTAGGGAAGATATGAATTCTACTTGATTTTTTTTAGTTGTATGCAAGATTTCAATATAATTGACAAACTTTGCATATTTGTTCATTTTGGTTTCGATTCACAATGATGCTTACGAATATACATATGAAAATAGTGGATTTCATTTGTTTTTATGAGTTAATTGGGGTTTTGGTTTACATTAGAAATGTAAATTACTTATGCAAACTTGCATTGTGCTTGACAAACTTTGCATATTTCTCAATTTTGGTATGGATTCACAAGGATGCTTGTGAATATGCATATGTAAATAGTGAAACTGATTTGTTTTTTGTGAGTTAATTGGGGTTTTGGTTTCCATTGGGCATGTGAATTTTGTGTATGAATTTTGGTAAATAATCAAAATTATTTGACTTTTATGATTAAATTGGTATTTTGGTTTCCATGGGCCATGTAAATTCCATTGGGGGTTTTGTTTCCATTGGCCAATTCCATTGGGGTTTTGGTTTCCATTTGTTTCCATTGGCCAATTCTATTGGGGTTCTAGTTTCCATTGGTTTCCATTGGCCAATTCAATTGGGGTTTTGGTTTCCATTTGCCAATTCCATTGGGGTTTTGGTTTCCTTTAGTTTCCATTGGTTTCCATCGGCCATATAAATTAATTATTTTGGTTTAATTTAAAATTAGGGAAAATAAATTAATGAATTTAGGGAAAAATCATGAGAATACTTGAGGAAAATATGAGAATATTTGAGGAAAATACCTCACAAAGAAGAGGTTGATCCCAGGCTGGAGGTTGATGGCTTTGGCTCACCCAAATCGCATTCACCCACTCTTGTTCTGGTCCGTCCAAGCTCCAACAACGCTATGTTGTGGCAAAAAATGACGGCCTCGACCCTTTTTAACAATAAAACAGGTTTTTGTAAATGGGAGGGCATTTATTCAAAGAAAAATGGGAGCATGATTTGCTTCAATAAAATGAGGGCACATTTTCATCTACTATCCTAGTTGGCATGCCTGTTGGCAGCCTTGGGACTAGGGTTGGCAGGGTCGGGATTGCTTGGGATGATTTCTATTTTATGGATCAAGAGTGATTGACTTCACTCTACCATTGCATCTAAAAGGTCCCTCAATTTGGTGCACTCACAATTAAAGAAAGAAAATATTTGAATACTAAGTGTTTGAATTATTCCAATTTCCTTAATGAAATACGATGGGTTGAAAGGATAAAATATTTAACAACTGACACTGTAAATGTTGTAGACTCTGACCCCTTCATTTTTGTGTCAGCCTTCTAATAATGGAAACAAGAAGAAAAAATTGTCTACCAATATATCTAAACAAGGGAATCCCTAGATGGACGTTCATGGATGAGGGACTGTGAGTGTAGTGAGCTAGCAAAGAACATGATTTCAACAGCCTAACTGTCACAAGCCTCCCAAACGTGTGTTTATGATTCATCTTCCATGTTGACTATGGTAGACACTAGACACCCATCTTGTAGTGATATTTGTTGGAGAATTTTAGGGTCTTCCTTATAGTGGACTAATAAATAATTAACCTTTCTGATAGGGATGATAAAATTGATATACATTGGAGGGACTATCCATAATGCACCTAACATTGGGTCTTTTCTTTAATCACTTCGAATTGGGTGAGAAACTAAATATGCATTGGAGGGAATATCTATAATCCACCTAAAAATGGGGCTTTTGTTTGATCACTTTGAATTGAGCATCTGGGGAGGACATGATTCAATTCTAAAAATAGTTGTTGAATTTAGGGTTGATAAAAAAAGTTGCTACCTCAAAGCATTAGGTATTACATTTTGGGGTTTTTCTTTAAGGTAATCCCAATCACACTTAATCAATAGATCTTCCATTGACCACAATAAATCCTCCGTTCAAAGGCCCTTCCAAATTCCAATGCCTTATTTTATCAATGACCTAACGACCGATGTTTTCAACGGACCGATAGAGTTGTCCCTTATATAATTTCAATAAAATATATGCTCCAGGCACCAGGAGCGTAGAGTATGATTTATATATGTATGGAATTCCATTAGCTAAAATAACAATAATGTTGTATCTGCACACATGTCTCCATATTTGTATGATATCTTTCTCCATGACATGAATGGTGGAAGATTCCCCAATGGTTGCCAATGTGAATCGTGTGAGGGCCGTAGAGATGTGAATTATAGGTTTCCACACAATAATAGAGTGTGTTTTATAGTAATCTCTTGTGGGCTCAAGGAGGTTGAATAAATAGTTTTTGCTCCTAAAACATTTAGGTGGTGGCAATGCTTTTCTTTTTATTTTTGATTTAAACAATTAGTTTGTGTGCATCTGAAAGCCATAAACCATAATAGAACAAAGAAAAAAAATTAAAAGTTAAAAATGCATGATATTTGTTGGAGAATTTGAAGTGTTTCCATAAAATAGCTAGGATAAGATGTCAATATTTGATAGAATTGGAAATGATTTTTTTTCCTAATTTCTAAGATTTATATAAATAAGGATATAGAAGGTATTTAATTTTATGAGAATAACCCCTACATTAGGGAGGCCTGTAATACCCCAGTTTTGAACCTGTTTGCATTAAAATATACATGATGTATATTTTGTAATTAATCGTGGTGTGGAGCTAAAGGCAAAATCCCAACCACTGATTTGGTTGTGTATGTTTCGGCGATAGGGATCGTTGCCGATGGTATATCCTGCTATCTGGCACATTATAGTTGGGCATCATGTAAATATGCACATTAATTAAAATAAACCTACAACCAGCTACGACAGTGCAACGTTAAATGAAAAGGGCATGATTCCTAAGGTTAAGTGGGGGTTGTCTAACCTGTGGGGGCCATTGGGAGTTTTCCATGTGTCGACCACCCACTAAAATTCTGTTGTTTTATTAGTTGGGAGCAGTTATGGATGGGGAGTGGTGGGTGGTAGGACTACCTGTCTTTGCCCCACATACACTCCACCAGTGAGCTCGCTCTTCCTCATGTGAAGGGCAGGGGAACGGTCACCACTCTCCCACTCTTCCACTCATGGTTTTGGTCTTGCTCATACACACACAGGGGGGGTTGCTTCCTCATGCGGGGCATGATTTGGGGAATCCCGATCGTTTGTTCATCTCACGCAGGAGTCGTAGGGGTATGCTCTGTTCTCCCTTCTCTCGTCGACTGCTGATCGGTGGATCTATTTTTCCTCCCACAGTGGGTCATTCTGTTCTTTCTCCATTCACGCAGAGGGTCTGACCCTGTTTACATTATTGGACTGTGTGTATGCGTGTTACTCTCACGGTTTTGTGGTTTGCATACCTATTTTTCCCTTGTCCAAGATTGAGAATCTGACTTCTCTCCTGTTTTGGGATTGTGTAATGTTTTTGTCACTTCATCATTGAGCTGAGACTATGGTTCTTTCCCTGGTTTGGTAGTTTGTTGTGGTTTTCCCTCCACTGTTCGTGGCTTGTTTTGGTTTTCCCCCACGTTTTTGTTGCTTTGAATGAAATAATATGTTGGGTACCGCTGGGTTGTTTTGGCCACACTAGGGACAAGAACAACTCTAACTCGCCTTGATTGACTTGAGCCATGTTCACCATCCTTGAGTTGTCAACCTGTTTCCTTTGGTTTCCTTCACAGAGCTGTGAACTGATTGTTTTACTGCGGTATACAATGGTTGGTCTTCGAACTGTTGAGAGTAGGGTTAGAGGCTGGGTATGCTTGAGAAAACTAGTGTTTGGATCCACTCAGACAGAGTTAGACTATTGGCTTTCTTCTCCACAACCCTTGAAGAGTATTGGAAAGGGAAGTCAGGGCCTGAGGGACTGTGAAGCAGAGAAAGGACTAATTCCTAGTGTTGGGTGTGTGGATGTCTTAGAAGTCAGGTTAGCTCTGGTATAGGCATCCCTAGCTTTCCATTGAGACCACCAACTTAGTATTTAGCATTTCCTAGCTCCTTGACATCCCGATAAACCCTACTATGTGGGCTTGGCTGATTTGTGTACCTTGGCTATGTGTAAGCCTGCTTGACCCTTATACCTTGGGGAATCATGCCCAACTCGGGGGTGGCAGTGTTGCTAAGAGATTGATGAGCATGCTGGCCTATGGTTGGGTGGAACGTTATAGCGACGTAGATGGTTGCAGGATGAGTTCTTTTTGAGATAAGTATTCTTGACTATTCCGTCTCTGCATTTATATTCACTGATTAATGAATATGATGAACATGTGGTATGCTTGAATGAATGTATGTTTGCTTCCGCTATGTATATGAAGGATTATGCATCTTAGTATGTTTTATGTTTTAAGCTTTTTATTTCCACATTATATGCTTGTTCATGTTCATGGGGCTATTTCCCTGGAGGTTTTTGTTTGTTTGGTAGCATCCTCTTCACCGGTTGGAGGGTCGGGGACGTTACAGTATGGTATCAAAGCTCTGGTTGCAACATGGGCCTGAATGGGCCATGAAGATGCAGTGACAGAGCTTATGTTGCAGCATTTGGGCCTGTAATTCACCCATTTCCTCCTGGTTCTTCCTGGGTAGTATGCAACCTAAGCTCTGTCACTGTATCTTCTGAGAGAAATGTATAGGGAGATGAGAGTTTGGTATTACATAAGTAAGATACCATGTCTTTCATGGTGCATTTAACCTAGAGGGGTATATCTCCCTCTTACTATTGTGACTAGTCTCAATGACTATTCCTTTAGGGTGCACACTTGTTGCTTCGAAATGATTTTCTTTTCATTTCCAATTTTTAATAGGCTTGTGTACATTCAAAATTGACCATAAACTATAAATTATACTTGACAAAAAAGGTCTAGCTTTGAATATGAAAATAATCAAAGAGATGAGTTGCTAAAACAAAAAACGTTTTTTTTACCAAAATTGACATGATTTACATTCTTCAAAAAGATGCCCCTCTTCAATTATTGGAGTGTTCTTTAATGAAATCCTCGTTAAATTTTGTTATAAAAAGTTTAGATAGCAATACAAGATTAACTTGTAGATTAATCTTAAAGTTTTTTTATTATTAGAATTATTACTTTTAGGTTATACTAGAGTAAATGAGATATGATAATTTAGGCTACTTTTTTAGATTAAATATTTCCTAGGTTATGGTCAATAATTCACTAATTATTAAAAAATTATCTTAAATTATTCTTTTATATAAAAATTTGTAGTATTTCTAAGTTAGAAATAGATATTACAATTAATTCTATAGTTTATAAAAAATAGGTTTAAGTAATTCACAATTTATTTATTAAGAAAAATACTTAATATTAATAAATTTAATTTAGATTTTTATTTTACTCTAAGTTTAGAATCATTGTAGCAATTTAGGGTGCTTGTTTTAATCACAACTTAGACTTCCTTGTTATCTAACTTAAGAATTTTAGGGTTTGGGTTTGGTATTAGTTAGATAGTCAACATGGTCAATTTCCTAGTTTTCTCTTGAAATGTGTTGTTAAAGATATATTAATAAATCTTTGTTCGTTAGTGAAATGGAATCAACCGAACTCATTGTCTTGATGATGAAACTTGATAAAGGTTCGTAATTTTGACATTTCAAATAAAGTCTACGATTACCTTGGATACCACTCCTCAAACCTATGAACCGAAAATTTAAGAGAAAAGATTGTAAATATATTTTTTGTTAAATGTTTTTTTGTCAAAATGACATTTTTGAATCATGTAAGGTTCACAAAGACATTACTGTATATAATAGTCTTTGTCTTCTTTTTTTCTAACATTTTCACATAAATATAAGATGGAATTTTGAAAATATAACTATGGAAGCCCTCTTAAACTTCTTCTTGGGTGAGATCCACATACTAGTAAGATCTACATTGAAGTTTGAAGGATACTTTTTTAATGTGTTTGAATAATAATTATATGCACCGAGTTTTGAAAAGAGAAAAGAGAATCCCTATCAACACCTCTCATTTGACATCTATATGTTAGTAGACTCAATACTAATGTTTGAACCATAAATTTTCAAGTGTTCTAATACTTAGGTTTATTATGGTGAAGACGATGCTTAGGGTTTAGGTGGAGTTTGAAATTGAATGGTGAGTTACTCAAGAACTGGGTCCATATGGACAAACATATCAATTAGCTTTGTGATGGTATTTGCAACATTTTTTTGGTTGTTAATGGAAATGTGGATTGGAAAAAACTTATGGTTTTAGTTGGAAAGCTAATAATACAATGATTTCAATAGTATGTAGAAAAGTTCATTTCAAATAGGTAAGGTAAAATGTCATGGAAAAGTTATTCTTCTAATTCTTTTACTTTTATGTTGTTTCTTTAAACCATTGGCTATGGTAATGATCAAGTGGTCACAATAATGATCAACAACCAGGGATGTACTTAAAAGTACACTAGTTTTAGGTCGATAGGTTGGCACTAGACAAAAATCATCTTTTTAGTTTTTGTTATTAATCTCTTTTGAACTTGTAACATAGCACTTCTAGTAGTGGAGCTCTTCTCAAAAAAATTCTAAACACAAATAAGCTTTAGTACCCCATGAAGCTACTTTCATCCCCAATTTCATATTATGCATTCAGATAAGGTCTCAAGTAGTTCTCATCTACTCTAATTACTTTCCCAAACATTTTCCTTCACAAAATAAATAGACCAAAGAACAATGAAATGCAAAAAATCAATAATCCTAAATGTTATGACTATGTTCACATTATCAAAAAAAAATGCACCAATCTCTTTCTAAATGACCTTTTTCCCAATCTCATCTTCCATCACCATCACTCGTACGTGTTCTTCATTTTCAACCTTTATTTTAGTCTCTCGTCCACTATACTAACTCTTGAGTAATCCCCATAAAAAGAATTGATAAATCATTGTACATGGTTTACCTCACTAATTCCATATAAATGTTGAATCACTTGGGATTTCTTCTTATTGCTATTTTGTTTTCTATATACACTGTTTTTAATAAATAATCAAATTTTGTTGTAAATTTACATTTTTAAATACAAATAATATTTTATTTTTACATATCAACATTAAAAAGTTCAATCTCTCACCACCCTTCAAAGTGAAATGGGACCCTGCCCTTGGCAAATTCGATCCCTAGCCATGGTCAATCGTACCTGCCAAAGATATATTATTTTGGACCGTGACGTCTCTTGTGGACTGTGCAATTTTCAAGCAGAAGGTCGGGATTTTAAAGATTATTTTGTCTCCAAAGTCCTCTCCATGACATGCATTGAACCATTCATACATAGGGTGATAATATTTTAGAATTTGTAGTTGATTGAAATTCAATATTCCACGAAAAATTTAAGTGGTGCACTGAAAACCTCGTGGGTGGAGAAGCCATCAAATTTATTTTTATATACTTAATTAGTGTGTATAATTTGTTTAAGTGATATTTATAGTTTTATCTATAAAATGTTGAAGGGTTATATGCAACTTCCATTCCAATATAAGAAACTAATCCCAACATACAATGAATTTGAGCTGAAAACAGTTTATAAATTATTAAATTACATATACTAAAATGTATCACTCAATATAGTAAACTTTCACTCCACATAATGAATTTTCAATTTAAAAACAAATATGTACCAATGAATCCCTCTTATGTGCCTCTTGCGCCCACAAATCAAATAATTCACCCACAATACTTGTGCTAAGGGGAGCAGTACACCACTATTCATTTTCACACGAGATAATACCAAAAATATCATATGCACATTGTTATACTTGCTTATTGATTGTAATATTAGGTGACACAATTCCGAGGATACATCCATATATTTATCGGAGCACCATAGAGTGTAAGAAATTTTTTCTGTTAAATTTAATCTTTTGGTGCACTAGTACTATATTGGAGCATGACAATTAGTGTGACCTGTAAAAGTATCAAGACTAATTTTTTTTTGAATTTGCTCAATCTTTTTCCAAGATTTTTAAGAGATGCTGGGTTAATAAAAATAACTTATTTTTATGCCACATCACAAATTTTGCTGATTTACAGTTGTTTTCTAGACCAAAATTAATCTTTCCAGGCTTAGTTTATCCCTTTCTCAATGGTATAGTTCCAATTGAGCTTGTAATTGATATCAATTCCTAGATATTTGTCCAAAAACACTTCCTCCAAATTGGTATTTCAATGTTCAAAATTAACATAACTGTTTTTCTTAGACTTGATATTCATAACTTCACTTTTGTAGATGTTAATAAATAATAAACATACCTAAAAATACTTGAGAATCCTTATTTATTTATCAAAATTAAAAAGGCACCTAACCATAAAATAATATCATCTATGACTAATATATTGTTCTTATGGTAACTAAATACCACTCTAACTTTAATAAACAACTAAAGATGATAACTAACATGAGATAATCATCTTTTGATTAACTATCTACCTGTCAAAAACCAACTATGCAGATAGTTAATAAAACATTAATTTTTTTTTAAACTAAAAAAATAATAGCATTGTTCTTACTCTTATACATACCACCCTTCAAATATTTTATTTGAGATTTATAATATTATGGATACAAGATATCCATAAGAAAAAGCAAGCTAGCTTTTATAGGCAATTATTTTGAAAGAAAAAAACTAACGGCCTTGAACCAGTTGGCATGGCTTTTTGGGTGGTTATTAAATTCTTGAATCTTGATCGTCAATCGTACCTGCCAAAATGCAGATAGTTATAAACGAGTTCCCTGACGTCTGTTGTGGACTCTGCAATTCTGAGGCAAAAGGTAAGGAGTTTGTAGATGCTTTTGTCTCCAAAGTCCTCTCCCAGCCATATATTGATTGGAATGGCGTTTTCGGGCTGGAGATAATACGACGACCAACGGTCGTCAACAAATATAACGTTTTTCAGATCCCTTCCGAGCAGAGGCAGGTCTTTCACGTCCTCCGGGGCTCCTTCAACTTTCCGGCAATGGCTACTGTGCAGGCGATGGGTGGGCGGAATTATATCTGTGTGTGTATGACT
This sequence comes from Pseudotsuga menziesii, assembly GCA_001517045.1. Lineage (NCBI taxonomy): Eukaryota > Viridiplantae > Streptophyta > Pinopsida > Pinales > Pinaceae > Pseudotsuga > Pseudotsuga menziesii. Next base: position 105,456 of record LPNX010464305.1, read on the forward strand.
TGGAATGAGATCAATGGCGGGCAATGAATCCAAGAGCCCGTCCACCACAGCGTCTGCATATTCTTTGGATGCAGCAGTGAACACTACAATTTCGTACAAACCTATGGAGCTCAAATACTGTAACAATTCGTCCACACCGGGCCTCTCAACACGTAATATGAAGGTATGTCATGACCGGGAAAGTGATCGAATAATGATACCCGGCCGGCATGGGCGTCCTAGTTGCATGCAACAACGTTCCATCCAAATCTAAGACCAGTGTTTTCTTATTAATTGGGTTTGCTCCTGCTGCCATGGGAGGTAAAACGCCCCACGTCTCCGAGCTGTTACCATTACCATTACCATTCGACGATTCTCCTTTTTCGACGACTGCTTCATTACCTGCATTGATGGTTGAATTCTGCATTTCCATCTTTGTTACTTAGTTAATGAAAATCCAAATAGAACTAGTTAATTGAATTGGATATTCGATGAATGAATCAACCTGCTACTACAGATGAGCTTACAGTAAAGATAAGATGTTAAATTTGGAGCAGAGGAATCAAGCTTTAATAGAAACTTGGGATGAAACAGACACGGCTCTTGGCAACAGACACCATTGATCAAATTTCAAGGCATTAAACCATCTTCATCGCCGATCGAAAACGTACATCTAACTTAAAGTTACATTAAATTAGGTAACCAGAAAAGTTACATTAAATTAGGTAACCAGAAAACTATAGTAGCATAATTGAAGTACCAATACGGATATGAATATGTACAATTACATACAATTGTATAGCAAAAAATAAAAAAATAGGTAATTAAAAAAAACAATACCAATACAATAATGAAGTAAATTTCTTAAATATAATATTTTTATTAATTAAATGAAATAAATTTCTTAAATATAATATTTTTATTAATTAAATATATAACAATATGTATAATATTTATATAACAATCTGTATAATATTTATATATATAGTTAAATATATAAATATTTTTAATAAAATATTAAATATCAACCATTAAATTTTAAATTTAAAAAAAATTCATGTTTCACTAAAATTACTATATAAGAGAGAAAACTATTAGTTATTAATAGTTATTAATTATTTTAAGAATAAAGTAAATAAGTATTTATCATTTTAATTAATGTTTAAATTGTGTTAGGGTTAACTTTGACTCCATAATAAAGATGTAAGTAGTTTTAGGAACATGGTTTTGGCAACCTATGGTTTATTGCTAGATGTAATTACATGTAAACAATCCTATTTATAGGATTCTAATTCTTCTTTGTTTCGAATTGAATAACTAAGTATGAAATTGAAAGTTATTGGTTTTATAGTGTTTAAATAATTAAAATTTAGTTTTCTAAAATCAATTTGTAATAAACCATTTTAGCCCCAATATTGGATCCATCGTCTCTCTTTTATATCTATATGAAAATATTTGGTAATGTACATGATATGCTTATATATATATGAATGAAAATATTTGGTAACGTAGATGACATTAAATGTGTAGGATAAATTAGTAGGTTTTATCTAGGTATTTTCTTGAGAAACTTATATAATTAATTTAAAAGTTATATATTTTCACTTTATTAACATTTTTTAAAATTTATAAATAAAAATATATAATTTCTTTAAATTATAAATTAATCTATATTTATATCCATTTTCCTTTTATTTATGGAAAAATATTAGATTAATCTATATTTATATCACTTTTGGTTTTATTTATTGATTTATGTTTTTTATTAATTTATATCCATTTTATTTTATTTATGTTTTTTTAATATTTTAAAAAATTGATTACCATATAACATATTTTATTAATTTTAGATTAATAAATTATATTATAAATAAAAACTAATAAACTTTTATCTAAATATTTACTTCGATCATATGTTGTCTTACAAATATATATATATTTTTTAATTAGAAAGTACTTTTCTCTCTCTTATTACACAAACACAAACAAGTTGTATGTCCTATGTCTTACGCAAATAGTGTTTTCTAAGTGTGGTATAACATATTTTAATAAGCCCCAAGGGTTAGCTCAATTGGTAAGACATGCGTAGTTCGGGGGGAGGTCACGGGTTCGAGCCTTGAGTCCTCTCGGGTTAGGCCTTCTCCTAGGATGGCTAGCAGTTTACCACCTCTACCATCCATGAATGTGGGGGGGTTGCCCGTGGATCTTTCCATCTAAAAAAATATATATATAAATAAAAACTAATAAACTTTTATCTAAATATTTACTTCGATCATATGTTGTGTTACAAATATATAT
>LPNX010464305.1:108270-210833 GCA_001517045.1 Pseudotsuga menziesii
TTCTAAGTGTGGTATAACATATTTTAATAAGCCCCAAGGGTTAGCTCAATTGGAGGGTTAGGCCTTCTCCTAGGATGGCCAGCAGTTTACCACCTCTACCATCCATGAATGTGGGGAAGTATTGTTGGGTTTCCCGTGGATCTTTCCATCTAAAAAAAATATTTTAATAGTTCATGTGTTTTAGGAATAATGGTAACTTTAGGCATTAAACTTGCCATTTCTTTTAGGAGATCAAATTTGTAACATACCCAACATCCATCCATAGATATTTGGGGTAAGCTCTGAAAAAAAAATTGAACTTATCTTTCAGGTAATTAGTCCCATCGAATAATGACCTTAACCAATCCCAAGGATTATTAGATTGAAAATACAACCACTCTCAAAATACATCTTATTTATCTTTTAATTTTCCAATAAGATCCTTAATTATTAGACATACATCAATATATCGAACATAAGCCATCTCACAGTGTAAATATTCACTATCATTAGGGCACCCGCAAGAACCTGCTACCCAAATATAATGCAATGGGAGCGTGCAAGCGGGTCAAATCGACCATGCACACACACTTAGTAGATGTGCGCATGCACTCATGCTTTAGCAGTGACGAATCTCCACACCGGATTGCCAGTGTGGGCAATAGGAGCGCGCATGCACATGTGGAAATGGTCATGTGCCTATGCTTGCACACACATGTGGACGCACGCGCGTGTTGGTCGTGATTGCAAACAGGGACGCGCGCGCGTCCCTGTGTTAAAAAAAAAACAACATAGTGGGCATTGTAGTTTGTTTTATAGCTACCCGTGAGCACACAAGGATGAGTCAACGACCCCAAGGAGACCAAATCGACCCCCAAGAAGCCCAAAGGACTTGTGCAAATCACCTCAAACGACGTTGGGGTAAGGTAAATAGAGTGGGAATGCAATTTTTCTAAGTTTATTTCATTGTTTTTATTGTTTTTCAAATAAAATACAAAATTAAAAAAAAATTAAAAATCAATTGAAATTAGAAAAATTTGATACTGCAGGTACAAATTACCTAACCATAATGTCAAATACTAGTGAACCATCCTAAGAAAGGAATGAAACAAACCAAACAGAGGACCCAAACCCCAAATTAAATGAAGAAAACCCTGAAGATGAATTACACAGGAATTAAACCAATTAAGAATTTTGAGTGATGAACTGAAGAACACGAGGGAACCCTCTCGGGTTTCCCTCACCACATCACTACAAAACATAATAGAATCTATCAACAATTCCCACAGTGAGATTACCTGTTTGAGCAAATATAGGGCTTCGAATGAGAGAGCATTATGGGAGTGGTATGTCCAAAGAGGATATAAAAAACCTCAATATCACAAAATCCCAACTGCGGAACAAATTTACAGATCCTAGAACAGGACAGCCTCCAGATGTGAGGAAGAGACGAATTTGCATGGACTAGTGTAATTAATAGCCATGGAGAGAAAACTGGAGGAAGAGATGGTTCATGGTTTTCGACAAGCCTCCATGCAACAATGTCGAGGTCCCACAGTATTTTCTCAAGAAACTGTGGGCTAAGTTTGTGTTAGGGTTCCATGTGAACTACTTCAACATCACTGAGTTCCAGGGCGTCAGTTTTGGCTCAACCCAAGATCGACCTCATGCCCACCAGAACCCACTCAGAGGACCTCCTGCACCTAGGCGAGAGCCAAACCTGCCGCCTCAACCCCTTGGGTTAGGTAGCGGACTAGATGAGATCCATGAGTATGTTAGACGTGCCACACGACACCTTCTCAGGCATACCGTATTTGTGGCTATGTCCTCGTAGAGTGAGCAGGACCCCCCCAAGAGACACACTTCTGCATGGTCTACTGGTGGTGGGCGAGGGAGAGAAGATACAGGTGGTAGCCAAGTGGATCCATATAGCTCGACGAGACCATTGCCACATCATTGTTCTCATTGTGGGCATCCATGCCAGGTTCCCGTGGAGGAGCATGGCACAGAGAGCTACCCACACCAGGTTAGTTATTTTTTTATTTAATGTTCAATTATTGATTATACGTTATGCAATCTCATAATTTCTAATAAATTTAACTTAGAATCAGATGTTGATGACTTGATTTTTTTTAATGTACAACTATTCGGTTTCGAGTCTCCAACACACGGGTGGGAGGATGCTGGTTCCTTCAACTTAGATGGATCCATGGAAACTGCAGAGGACATCGCAACACCATACACACAGGTAGTTTTCTTTTAGTCATTAAATTTAATGTTAGTAGTTAATCTTGTCGTCCAAGATATGTGTCTCTCTTGTAATTTGTTTTAATATTTGCATCGTGTTTATTGTTTATTGTTATTGCTCCGCGATTCTTTTTTTCTAAAAAGGTCATGAGAGAAAAAAAATTATTATACCACATTGTCTTAAAATTCATTTAGTTCCTTAAAAAATGGATGAAATGTTCTCTTACCTTAATTGGTAACAAGCTAGGAAGTATGTTTGACATTGGTGAAAAATTGAGGGACCTAGAAAAAACTTATGTGGAAAACATTTACACGGAGATGCACCAAGATGATGGATTAGATAATTAAATTAGTAATTAATGAATTGGGTCTTAGTTGTATTGTCAAGAATTGAATATGTGAAAATAACCATTATCTGGTCAATATGATACCTCTAATCGAAAATTAGAAGAAAATGTACTAAGAAGGGTATTCTCAATTAGGATACCTTAAAAAATTAGGTTTGAAATAGGAGGAAAAGAGAACTCATAGCCATGTCAACTCTCTAGAACAGAAAGGAAATGAAGCATAAGTAAGGTTTACTAGGGATAACTAGTCAACTAATTTGTATATAAGGAAACTTTAGCATCAATAATAGATACAATTTTCAAAGATATAGTTAGGGAAAATATGAAAAAAACTTACCCTACAAATCATCTATCCTTTGATATTGCATAGGAAAAGCATATGATTTTTGAATATCATTTCAAGGATCGATGAGCAAGTCTAAGGAGTAAGCCCATAAACTTTGTGGATATTCTCAAAAATAGAGAAAAATGTAACATCCCTCAAAATCAAAAATTAAAAGAAAAATTATTATGCAAGTTTGGGACAGTTATTATCACTATCATATCATTGATGTTATGTCACTTGATTGATTTGTGACTTCTATTGCATCACTAAATTAGTTCTTGTCAATCATCGCATATTTATTTAAATTGTCAGCCCATATTTAGTTAATCTTGTCATCCAATGTAGTTAATATTTAGTAATTGAATCAAAATATTTTTGTGCAAATGAACAGGTATCTACAGGATTCAGTGACCATCCATCCCCACCGGGGATCAACAGATCCCCTGGTGAGTAGGTATATTGTAATAAAGTATAAATTTAATTTCAGTTTTGATGTCTTAGATTTGTATAGTTATATATTTTTATGTACTAATACACGATGCCGATTGATCCATGTGCAAGCCCCTAGGACCAGCCTGCTGTGTTCACGGTGAGATTGATTAGTTTATGAAAATCTTGTGCAATATTAACAAAAATTAAAATAGGTAGTAAATTGTATGAGTTATCTTACTGTCTAAATGTTTCAAGGTGGCATTGTCGAGAGACTTGGATCACAAAGGAGGGTATCCCACTCACCACTTACGGTCTCGTCTCAGGTGAGCTATTTAAAATTTGAAAATGTAATTATGATTTTTAAATTGTTTTTTATCCTTGTATAATTTCCCGTACGAGTTGACATTTGATTGTTATCGTTTCAGAGCCCAAGGGGAGGTGGTTGAAGCGGCCAGAAGAACCGAGCTTCCTCTAGCTTGAAGAAGAGGAAGATTGATTTTGGAGTTGCACTTGGGAGCTTCGAGGGTGTGTAGGAGGATTGAGAGGCCCTCCTAGGTACACTATCCATGATGTGTCATTTTGACATGAGTTGCCATATTTTATATAGGGCATGAGTTGCCATATTTTGTATAGGGCATGAGTTTCCATATTTTGTATACGAAACGAGTTGGCATTGTATAGACAGTGGGAACGATGTTCCATTTTTCAGTACTACTCTATATGATTGGAAATTTTTGTATATTAATGTATCATTTTTTACTTCTTTATATTACTTTGCCTTTTATTATAGATTTGCATACATTACGTCGAATACAGTATTAGTTTACAGTTGATGCGCTTGTAATAATTATTGTTGACGAATAAATAAAGTCTGCATGTTCACAATAAAATGCATAAAAAATTGAACACTGTAGGTTAGTTAACAAAAAATACACAAATGCATAAACATGCACAATAACAACGATAATTGAACTCTATGTCCTATAGAACCCTAACTAATATTGAACCAACATACTAACACCTACAACCTTATTCATTGTCCAAATTGCAATATAAATCACTTGTTTGCCTTTGGTATACATAGTAATTATTGTCTCATTTGGCCTTCTACTCCATTTTATAACCTTGACTAAACCTAGGACTGTCTATCAAACTAGACTATAATATTACCTATTAGGAAGCCATAAGACACACCTAAACCATTCTATCCTAGCCTAACCCTTTCTAAAACCCTTTCCCTAGACTCCTACCTTTCCCTCTCTCTAAAGCAAGGCTTATTCCTTTCATTTCCATACTACTTAGACCCCCACGACCCTCCCTATATATCTAACTGTAATATCCATTTTGGACAGCCCTAGAACACCACTAACTCATTTCCATTCATTCCTATCTTACCCACTCACTAATTCCTCACCTCAATAACTTGGAAAAATACTAGAAAAGGCCTTGAATTTCTTGCAAGTCATTGTGTCATCAAAATCCAAGTGAATATACTTCTCATCATTCCGACTTGACTGGAAATTACATCTTGGACTGTCATAAGACATTTTAGTTGTCTGGAAATTACATCTTGGACTTTCATAAGAAAATTTACTTGATTGGAAATTTGATTTGGTTTAAGAGTCCCATTGGCTTAGAAACCCTAACCCTAACTCAATTTTAAAGGTTAGCATGCATAACCTAGGATTTATAGTCAAGGAGGAAGCCGTGACAAGTAATATCCTATTTAGGGCAGCCCTAATAGCCTTCTTACCCACCTATCATAGCTTAAGGTCACTTCCTTGCCTTCATATCTTACCCACTCACTTCCTATCTTGTCATCCCTATTGATCCTTCCCTTGGTAGCGACATGTTCTCTTTGTTTTCCATGCATAACCAATGCTAGAAGCTACCCAATCATAAAGATAATATAAGCTAAAATTCAAATCTCCACACTATAATTGTTTTCCTCATTAGGGTTTATAAACCATAATCATCTTTCATCAGAGAAGCACATGGCATTTCAGGCTAATCTAGCTAGGTTTAGTATTTTAGGTAAGTCTAGCATGTAACTATTCATCAATTACAATAGTTTTAGCTAGGGTTTAGGATAACAAAAAAATTCAATTCATAACCTAGGGTTTAATTCAATTGTAACAATTTGATAATTTGAGTATTGTTGATTCAACTCCTAAACTTCTCTAAAAATCATCATAGCTATCCTCTTTACAATTCTTATATATACCTTAAATTACCCTAACCATACACTACCTAAATTCTTGTTGGTTGAAAATAATACGTCATAAATAAACTACCTCAACCTCATCATCACCCTCTCATATCGCATCCTAAACCATCCTAGACTACCCTAGAACCTTACCCTACCATCTTTAGCTCAAACTACAAATTCTCAGTTTAAATCATTTATTTACTGTTTCTTTTTAAATAAAATTTGAATTTTTTTTGAATGCTTATTTCTTATTATGAAGGTGCATTGAGTGGACATAAAGGGTAAATCATAAGTCCATCTAATATCATACATTGGTGCTTCTTGCTACAAAACACATACAAATGTGAACTCTATAATGATGATTTGAATTGACATTGGGATTAAATTGTTCACATAAGTATCTTCATTTTTCCCTCTCTAAATTTTGAGTTTTGGGGCTAATTTCACAAATTGGTATTTGCATTTGTGAACATATGAAATAGTAAGTAGTTCATATTAATCCCAATAAAATTATTTCATGTATGTGCATAGCCTAGGTATTGGGCCTTTTGGTTTCTACTTAAATGATACTAACCAATCTAATGATATATACCTAAAGAGGTCGTAAAACCCTAGTTCCATCTCATAAGTTGTGAACCCTAGTTTTAATATGCAATTTGTAGTTCATGAAACCCTAGTTGGTTTTCAATTTGTAAGTGTAGCCTAGGGCTATATGGATTTTTATTTTCTACTTAAATGATACTAACCAATCTAATTTGATCTTCAAACCTAAAGAGTTCATAAAACCCTAGTTTGTAGTTCCATGTCTCAATTTGTGAACCCTAGTTTTATAATGCAGGTCGTTGGCTTATATTTTAGTACACGAATAATATACCCTATGATCTCTAGACACATAGTGTTTTCTAAATGCTGCAACATGTGTTTTCTTAGTTATCTCTAGACACATTGGGCCATGAAAACATGAGGGAGAGGGCCATTTTCAACCCAAGTTATAGCATGCAATTGTAGTTCATGAAACCCTATTTGGTTTAGGATTTGTACATGTACATGTGTTTCGATTTCCATCTCATAACCTGGAAGGAGTTCATGAAACCCTACCAACTACTATAACATACCATAACATACCATACCATAAAATACTAACATCATACCATTCTAATATACCATACCATACTAGCATACCATACCATACCCTACATTACTAACATCATAGTACATAACCTACAATACCCTATGATACTAACATCATACCATGTACTAACATATCATACCATACTGTTATACACCTGAATGGCACCTCTCCGTCTGAGTGCCGAAATCCCTCATGTTGGCACACAAAAGGACACTTATTGATAGAGGTTTTCCCAAAACACTATAGCTTGGCTTGTCATGAAATACATGCTTCCTCCATCTAGCTAGTTACTTTGCCATTTTGCCTATATTGAGATGCACTCGCGACTATCATTCTATACAACTCGCACATCACTCGCGAGTCTTCTTTACAGCAAGTCGCGAATCCTTGTATTCGCGGGTTGCACTTATACATAGTCGCAAATCACTCGCGGGTTGCTCTACTACAGACCCGCGAATGTGTCTCAGCATTAAAACATAAAAACACTCGCGCTAACTGGAGATTAGTTAAGTCATTTAAATTAATTTTCTTAACTGCTGTAACCTACCTAACCTTCGAGAACTGCCTTATTTCATCCATATAAATACAGGCCTTAGGGAGGGTGTTGTTTACCTACACTTGGAGAGAAAAGTTATGCTGGTGGAGTTTATACAGAAGTCTTTGGAGCAGTGAAATCAGAATCCTTTGGTTGCAGAGGAGTCCTTGTCTCAGGCTTTGGGTTGTATCTGAACTCTTTCCATTATTGATAATAAAGAGATTACTTCTTCCATATGTGTTTCATGTCTCGTGGTTTGATAATTATTCATGCTTCTGCATCTATATGTGATTTATCTAACTTGCTTATACATATATGAATCATCTTGTATCTAGAAAAGTGTTTCTTGAAAGGTGAAAGAGGAACAATCCTGAAGACTTTGGAAGTGGAACAGAGAAGAAGAAGATTAGCAAGGATCGACCTTCGTTTAACAAGTAAGTCCTTTTGATCTTCCTATTTCTTATTCTGTGCTTTAAGAGTCAATTGTTTGCAAGTAATTGAGTATGTTGGTAACCCCAGACCTTAGGTTATTAGGTGTATAATCCTGTACAACAGAACTGGCGACTCTGCTGGGGAGCCCGGACTACTGTAGGTTGTTTTCTGTCCTCCTGACTAGTTTTGCTTGTGAGTATGTTTGTGATTTTTATCCTGGTTCTTATTTACTTCAGCATTTCAAAGTCCTGGGTTTTTTCTTGATTTTCTGAGAAATTTTTTATACCCATTCGTGGGTTGTCTTTCTAGACAGTCGCGAATCTTACTGTGCATTTGCGGGTTGTTATACTGGACAGTCGCGAGTCACTCGCGATTTTCTCTTAGTGATAGTCGTGAATACTCCTGGAAGTGGGGATTTTTGAGATAAGTTTTGCTTGTTCTTCTCTTTGTTTGGTCCCTGTTTCTGAATGGTCTTTCTTTAAGAATGCTGTGTAGTAGGTCTGAGTACTGTTGGTGATCACATTTCCTTGCTTTTTCGGAAGCTCTTGAGTCTTTTTGCTTGGTTTATTTACTGCTTGCATACTGAAGTGTTTTGTCCTGTTTGGGTAGTGGGTTAAAGTGTCTTAGTCTAGATCAGTGATCAGGGTATTGGGCTCTATTTTTCCAGTTTGTCTTTTGACAGTGGCTGGTTGTCACTTTCCGTTGTAAGTCTGCATTGATTCTTTGTCAGTGTTTGCACCCAAGTTAGGGTTCCTAGCCTTCCTTCATTGGTTTTCTTTTGGTCCTCTTAGCCTGTTTGCTTCAGTCTATTGCTTTTTTACAGTTTATAAGTGTCAAGTTTGCTCAAGCTTTGTGCATTATAGATGCATAGTAGAGTTTTGATTATTTTTAAAAGTGAAAAGAAAACATAGTTAAAGATTTTGCATTGTGATTTTTGCATAAGTAGTGTTCATTTCAATTTAAAAATATTATATCAAAAAAATACAAAAACATAGGCTTAGTTTCTTTCATCGTAGCTTTCATTTCATCAATACATATTTGCAAAAATTAAATGAAGTTTGTTTTTATAATGGTAATTTTGCTTTGAATGCACCTTTACTTTCATTTGTTTCTTGTTTGAGTCAAAACATCATATAGTATACCACTCCATTTCCTCTTGAGTAAAGAACAACCCTTTAAAATAAACACATAAATTAAAATTTACTAGTAAGTTCTGTTTTTTAGGGGCCTTTCACCTACTAGCTTAGGATAGAATTGTGGGCTAGGAAGTGTAAAATTCCCACAAGTTATAAACTCAGATGTAGTGGACCTTTATTTAGGGAATTCCTTGACTCTATCAATGTATCTGGGAAGCTCCTCTCAAATGGGAGCTAAGCACTAGGCCGCGTGGAGGCTTGGATAGAGAAGATAACCCTCCGAATCCTTGTCAAAACGTAACCTAGGACTTTTACGCATCTGGGGATTCTGTCCTAGACAGAGTTTTGGGCTCAGCTACCCTGCCCATGCGTATGAGTTCGACTGACGACTGTCCCCTCAGACAGCTGGTATTGCCAAGGTAGCCTTTAGTCTCTTGTCTTTTAGGGTTCATACCTAGGTAAATCGGAAGGCTATTTCTGGTTCACCTTGAACGGGCTTGGAAGGTAACCCTTGTGGAAAGTGTAGGAGGGCGGTGGGTGATTCCTCTGCTTGTACCTAAGAACCACCTCAAGGACGCCAAGTAATCGTTCATTAGCTTTCTTCGGGAAAGTATATATTTTACCTTGGTTTGATTGCTTGAGCCTCTAGGAACTTTTTAGTGTATGCTCTGTGGTTTTTCCCGTGTTTAGTTGGCCTTAGAGAGTGATTTGTCAAATATTTAATTTTGGAGGACTAAATTGTTAGAAGGTCAAGAAGGTTGAGAAACCTTCCTCCTATCACTGCATTGGAGCCTCCACCTTTACCTCAAAGGCGGAGATTAGATACACAGGGTTCATTTGAACCTGTAGGAACAAGTGAAGTGCTTGGTGAACCGGAAATCATTGCTAACCATTTCAATCTTGACACAGTTGAGATAGAAGAATTGCAGACTGACGAGTTTGCAAGAAATTTTAACTCCCCCTTAACTGATATAAACGATCCTGTGATTGTCTAGGTTAGGCCTTTTGATTCACCAGTGCTAGGTGTACCTGTGGGTAGAGTCATGTCTTCTGCGGAAGAAAGTTCTTTTGTGTTTACCTCAACCATTCCGGTTGAAGGGGTGCTACCTCCCCCGGTCAGTACCCCTAGATCTAGTTTTCCTTCTACACCTTTGAATCCAGCGAGCCGGGTGGTTCAACCATCGGTTCACTCAAACATAGGAGGTACTTCTAGTAACACGGTTGCTGGGATCCCCAGTATACCTACCATTCCTTCTTCCTTCCCTTACACTACCTAGAGTGGTCCGATAGGATCCTTGGCTTATGTCCAGGGATTTCCTTGGGGTGGGGGGCACATTCCCCCATCCAGTCCATACGTAGGTCCATCTCCTTCATAGGTAGGAGTGTAGTTTGGGAGTAACACCTCTTACGGGCAGAGCTTCCAAACCCCTATTTCGGTCCCATATACGATCTCTCACTTCTCGTTGTTTAGCGGAGGGATACCTTCTCCAGTATTTCAGACCCATGCTTCTATGGGGACGGCCCGAACCACTTACACTGCACCTCCCACACAAAATCCTATGGCTTACGGATGGAACCGTTTCAAAGCAACCTTCCCACTTCACAACCGGTGGCTAGGGGCAACCCCACTTTTACCCACGGGAATTCGGGGGCAGGTCCCTTGAATCCCTAAGTTGGCACATTTACTACCCCAGTTAGGCCCAAACTTCCTTTCCTGGCAACTTTAAACTTGCCAGACTTGTCAAAGTTGATGAATCGGACCCGGTGAGGCATGACCCCTTGTGGCCACCTGTTCCCACCAAATTGACCTTGGACATCCCTAAGTTCGAAGGTAAAGCTGGTGAATATCCTGGGGCACATGCCACCACTTTTCACTTATGGTGTTCTTCCAATTCGTTGAATGAGGATTCAATTAGATTGAGGCTATTCCAGAGGACCTTGACTGGTACGACGACTAAGTGGTATATCGAATTGCCTTCTGCTGCCTTTAGTAGTTTCTAGGATTTGGCTAGTGCTTTCCTTAGCCACTTTCAGCTTCTTGTTCGATACGATTTCGGAACGGACTTGTTGTCTACTTTTAGACAAAACAAGGCTAACCAGATCTCGGATCATATCCAAGAGTGGAGGAGGTGAAAGAGCCTTATCAAAGCCACCATTCCTCTTGAGTTTATATTAGAATGGTTCCTTAAATCACTGTTGCCATACATATCTAAGGATGTTTCTACATCAGGAGTAACGAACGAAGAAGAATCCATACTCAGGGCCCAGCAATTAGACTTGATTTACTCACAGTATGGGATCTTGTATGAGATCACCCATGAGGCATCGAGGCCTTCGCACAAGGCGGAGAAGCCTAAGCCTGGACCCCATGCCGATGGTGTGGTTGGGTCCATCAACTCTCCCACCGTAGAGTCTTTAACTAAGAAACTTCACCAGTTGTCTGTCAAACAGTCTACGGTGGAGGCAGCAAAGGCTGCCCCCTCTCCCCAAAATGCAAATGTTTTTGCGCAAACTTCTTCTAAGGGCAATCAGTAGCCCAGCGGGAAGAAGAAGAAAGGTAAGAAAGGAGAGGGAAACCAAAACAAGCCCAAGCCTGTGAACAATGCTAATGGGGGAAAAAAGGAAAAGAAGAAGGTCAAGTTCCCTTGTAAGTTGTGCCAAGAGGACCACCTTACTCACCTTTGTCCCCTTATGGATCAAGCTCAGAAGCTGCTCAAATATCAACAACCGGCTGTCCTGAAGGACCCGTTTCCCCAAGGACAGAATTCAGCTTCAGCTTCTAATGTAGCAGGGGGCACTCAAACTGCCCCTGACCCTAATTATATCAACATGGTTCGATCTTCGACTTTGTTGCAAACCAGGAATAAAAACTATGAAACTGAGACTTCTGAGAAGGGTAAAGCTGTAGTTGAACCTTCCAACCCTCTCACGATAGAAAAACCTGCCGAAACTATGCCGAAGATACCGAAAGGTGTTTTCAAGAATACTTTGCATAACCCTAATGCTAGGGCTGCTTCAAACTACTCCGTGGTTGAAGACTTAGCTCAAACCCTGTGTCCAATGTCAGCTTTAGAGGTGTTACAGAGTTGTCCTGCCCAGCGGGATGCTCTCTTAGTAGCTTTAGGTAGCATGGATTCTTTGAGTCTCATGGCGAAATTCAATCTGTCTGATGTCAAAATTCACCTGCCTTACCATGTAGCCCTATCAATAGATGTCATCCATGGTGGTAAGACCATTGGACGGGCAGTTGTTGATGAGGGTGCCTCTACATGTGTTATGTCCCTGGCCTGTTGGAAAGCTCTTGGATCCCCAGAGCTGGTCCCATCAAACAATTTACTTACTGCTTTTGATGGAAGGTCCTTCCATCCTCATGGTATCCTGCCGGCTTTCGATCTTAAATTGGCAGGTAAAGTAGTGTCTGTTGAAGTTGAAGTGATTGATGCTCCCTTGGACTATAATTTGCTTCTGGGAAGGAATTGGACTTATGCAATGTTTGCTGTTGCATCGGCTGTTCTTCGTGTCGTGGTTTTTCCACATGAGGGCAAGTTGGTTACTATTGACCAGCTTGATTTTACCCGAAAAGGTCGTTTAGAGTCTAAGGAATCCACTGTGCCTTTGGTTGATCAGGTCAAACCTGCTGCACAGAGCTTGGGAGCTGGAATGTACGCATCATTGATGGGCACATTTGACCTTCCAGCCTCGATGAACTACATTGGTTCTACTACTGTGGGGAAGTCCATCACTACCGTTGGTGATAGGACTGATCCTTGGGTCCTCCCAACTCCCCATGAACCAGAAGTACCCTTATCGGCAGTAGAGGTAGCTTACCAAGCCATCGTTCAAGCTACTGCTGATCCCATTCCAGATCCTCTTTTAGTCTCGGATGATCTGGAATAAGTCTATTTGCTCGCATGGGCGGAAAACTCTTTATATTCCATAGATTGCTTAGATACCATTTTTCCTTTCGATGAAGCTATTCTGGAAGCTATGAGTGGACGTGATAAGCTTTGTGAGGATCTTCATCATCGATCCTATTTCCTTCCAGATCTGAGCAAGATAGAAAACCAAGAGTTTAAGGTGAGACTGTCAAATGATATTGAGGTACCTATCAACCCTTTTCCTAGGGAAGGGGTGTTTGCTGAGGGGAATATGTCAAACATTTATGCCACTATACCTATCAATATCTCTGTGAACCCAGATGTCGTGGAAAACATCTATATAGGTGAAAACTGCTCTCCAGAGGAGATTGCCATCTACACTGCCCTTTTCAAGGAATTCCATGATATATTTTCTTGGTCATATGAGGAGATGCCAGGCATTGATCCATCTATTGTCCAACATGAAATCCGAACCTATCCTGATGCCAAGCCGGTTCGACAGAAATTACGCCCCGTGAACCCACGTAAAGCGGCGGCTATGAAGGCAGAATTTGAGAAGCTCTTGAAAGCTGGTTTTATATATCCCATAGCTTTGACTGAATGGGTATCCAACCCTGTTCCTATTGATAAAAAGCAAGGGACTATTCGCGTTTGTACTGACTTTAGAGACCTCAATAAATCCTGTCCCAAGGATAATTACCCCACACCATTCATTGACCAGATCATAGATGCATGTGCGGGGAGTGAAGTGTTTTCGTTTATGGATGGTTTCTCCGGCTACAATCAAATCCAAATCAAACTGGAAGACCAACATAAAACTGCTTTCATTTTCCCTTGGGGTACATTTGCGTATAGAAAAATGCCCTTTGGATTGAAAAATGCTGGGGCTACTTTTCAACGAGCCATGAACTTTGATTTTCACAACATAAAAGCCATTTTTGAACCTTACCTTGATGACCTGTCTGCACATTCTCGCAAGAGGGTCCAACATCCAGACCATTTGAGGTTGATTTTTGAAAGATGCAGATACTATAAAATTCACTTGATTCCCCACAAGTGTGTTTTCTGTGTCGAGTCAGGAAGATTACTCGGATTCATCGTATCTAGTAGAGGCATCCAGGTGGATCCTTTAAAAGTTGAGGCCATTGTAAATCTGCCTCCTCCTCGTTCTCTCAGGAAACTTGAAAGCCTGCAAGGAAATTCCAAATTTCTTCGACGTTTTATCGTTAATTATGCCAAGATCACTAAAGGTTTCATGCGCTTGCTTAAACAAGACACTCCTTTTGTATGGGATGAAACCGCACAACTTGCGTTCGAGGCATTGAAAAAAGCTTTGCTGTCGGCTCCTTTGTTACACCCACCAGATTATTCTAGGGATTTTATATTATATCTGGCCGCATCGGAGTCAACCATTGGGGTAGTGCTAGTTCAGGAGGATGATAAGCTCGTTGAGCATGTCATTTATTATCTTAGCCGTGCTTTGGCTGGACCTGAGCTTAGGTACTCCCACGTTGAGAAGTTAGCCGTAGCAGCTGTCTATGCTGTGCAGAGGTTGCGCCATTACATTTTACTGAGGACCACCACAGTAGTGGCGGATGTGAATCCTTTCCAATATGTTTTATCCCGACAGATTGTTGGGGGAAAATTCAACAAATGGATTTTCATTCTCCAAGAGTTTGACTTGGATTTTCAATCCGATAAGTCTAAAAAGTCCTTAGTTTTTGCTGAGCTAATAGCAGAATTTCCCACTGAAGAAAATGTAGTGGTCGAGGATTACTCATTCCCATATGAGCACATCTTCTTGATATCTACCTCTAATCCTTGGTACGGGGATATTCTTATATATCTCCAGACTTTGAAGTATCTTGTCGCTTACTCTAGGGAGGAACGACGTAAATTACGCCTTCATGCTAAGAACTACCTCATTATAGGAGATACATTATATCGACGAGGGGTAGATTCCGTCTTGCGTCGCTTCCTTACTCATGAAGAAGTGGATATTGTCCTAAATGATTCTCATAGTGGAGCATGTGGGGGTCATTTATCTGGGTTAGCAACGGCCCAGAATATTTTGTGTGCTGTTTATTTTTGTCCCACGATCTTTAAATATTGTGTGGAAGCTGTGAAGCGCTGTCATCCATGTCAACTTTACACTAGAAAAATGCGGTCGCATCCTGCTCCATTATTTCCTGTTGTCTCGGTAGGCCCCTTCATGAAATGGGGGATTGATTACATGACATGCAACCCAGTATCGGCTGGGGGGCATAAATACATCATTGTTGCCGTTGACTATTTTACGAAATGGGAAGAGGCAATGCCTACTTTCAAAGATAACGGGGAAACTGCAGCTTTCTTTGTTTTCAATCAAATTATTGCAAGGTTTGGTATTCCCAAAGTGATTGTCACTGACCATGGCAGTCATTTTCAAAATAACATGATGACGGAACTAACCACCATGCTTGGATTTTGACAAGAACATTCTTCTCCATACTATCCGCAAGCAAATGGTCAAGTTGAGGCTGTAAACAAGACTTTAAAAACTATCCTTAAAAGGAAAATTGATACAGCCTGTTCTAATTGGAATATCATGTTATATCCTGCTCTTTGGGCTTACAGAACTAATGTTAAGACTGCCATGGGTTATTCACCTTTCCAACTCGTTCACGGGGTGGAAGTAGTTACTCCGATTGAATGCGAAATCCCGTTCTTGTAAATAGCCATTCATGTGTTACCTGATACGATTGAGCTTGAAGAACTTCTGGTACACTTAGAACACCTTGATGAGCAACGTAGAGATGTGTTGATTGCAAATCAGGCTCATAAGAATAGGGTTAAATATCAATATGATAAAATGGTCAAACCTAGGGTTTTCTCTGAAGGGGAACTTGTCTTGCTTTGGGACCAAGATAAAGAACCTCTCGGGGTAGAAAAATTCAAGGCTATGTGGTTAGGAACCTATGTCGTGTCAAAATTTTTGAGTAAAGGTGCATATGAATTAGTGGATTATGATGGGAATAAGCTTCCTGAGCCTAGAAATGGGCTCTACCTCAAGAAGTACTATGCTTAGGCTTAGCACTTTTTCTTGTATTTTAGTGTATGTATTTTTATGTACATTAGGTTGTCAATTTTGTTTTTTATATTATCTGCCGGTTTTTACAGATGTCTTCTGAAATGTATTTAGGTTTCACTGATGGTGCCAGCCGTCACACTTGCAACCTGGCTTCGGCAGCATGGGTTATCTATTCTCCCACAGGACAGCTTGTTGCCGCGGGTGGCGCTTGTCTTGGTCCTGCTTCTAATAATGTTGCTGAGTATAGGGCCGTTATTGAGCTCCTATGGGATGCTTTGTCACGTGGCATCACCCAACTTGAAGTCCATTTGGATTCTTAGTTGGTAGTTTCCCAACTCAATCGAGCTTATCAGGTACGAAATCCTACCTTGTTACGTCAGTTCATGTAAATTCGTTTACTGGAAAGACATTTTGAAGTTATTACTTTCAATCATATTCTGCAAAATCAAAATTCATTGACTGATGCATATGCTAATTATATTTTGGACTGGCATCTCACACACATTCCATAAAATATACAGCAAAACATGTAAAAAACACTTGTAAATAAACCGACAGCCAAAATATATATATATATGTAAAATATCTGTCATAGATAGGTCAAGTCTGATCCACAGATCCCATCATATACAAAATATACAAAATGTGGATCATCGTCCATAAAAATTCCCTAGAACTAAGCCTGCCTGCCATGGCCACTAGGACCACCTTGGTCCCTGTGATCTCTAGGCACCCTGGCTTCCTCAGCCTCCTCGGCTTTGGCAGCCTCCACCGCATCTCTGTAGACAATTACTGCTCTAGCTACTCTCCTGAACAGTCGTAGCCATATCGGTGGAACCCCTACTACAAAATCCTGCATGGCTGTAGGTATGTGCTCAATCCGTATCGTAGGTACTCGCCGGGTCAGCCTGGCCAGCTTCCCCTCTAGTACTCGAACCAATCCTGGGTCTCCTCCTACAACCGGTCGCACGAACATCCGTGGGTGCCCTTCAGGGAGGACTGGTCCAATATCTGCATTTTGATGCATGACTAGGATTAGGACTTGTACATATGTATATATTCTATAATTTGAAAATTCATAAAAAATTGAAAATGATAAAAAATTAAAAAATCACTTACCCATCTCGCCCCATATTCTTCCTGGAGGGAGGACAAGGTCGGGATCACCTCGGAAATCCATCCTAGCATATGGAAACTGCTCCAACGCCGGCAGCTGTCGTTCCCACCATACATAAAAGTCATCATCGTAAACGCTATGTACTATGTCTCCTCCTCCTTGACGGAGGAAGATATCTCCCCACCGGCTCAGCCTTGGCTGATGTGGATGTCTGACCTGTAGTGGTATCGCAGGGCTCATAGCTGGTACCCTCTCAAAGAAGAATGCTACTAGTATGCTGGCATAACCAAAGTTTTTGCGTCTTCCTCTCCTACAGTCGGAAAGTTGCCTCTTCATGATGGGGAGCACTCCTGAGCACCAATCATAGAGGGCACCTCTAAAGCAATCAACTGCCACCCTCATTTGATTCCTGGTGGCCATATGCAATCCTGATGACCCTGGAAGTCTCACAATAGTACTAGCTAGTACCTGGAGTGTGAAATCCTGGATGTCTGCAATAATAACACTGCTACCCCTCTTTTGCGTACCCGGTGTACAGAACATGTCAACATAGTTTTGGACACTCAAGGGGTCTCCGCCCCTGCCAGTTCCCTCCAAGTTCACCGGTGCCCCCCGTTGTGATAACCCGGTTATGAAATATATATCCTCTACGGTAAGCTCTAAAGTCTCACCTTGAAGATTAAACATCCCCATGTCATGATCCCAGTAGTTGACCATGAATTCCGGTAAGCGGACATTTGACCGCATGGGCAATGTACAAAACAACTTCAGCAGCCCGCAAGTTCTCAATGCTTGTATTACGGCCGCGCTTTGGAGCGCCGCATGATCCATTATTTCATGTTCTCTTTTCCTCCACTCCAGCACCATATTTTTCCTGGCAAATACACACAATTTGGTTCAGTATTTCATCTTTAAAAATAAAAAATTGAGCATAAATTTTGAGTTTTCACCCATCGCGCAGCATTCGCAATTGTCTAGTTAGGTAGGCCGCGAGTCATTCACGAATGCCTAGTTCGACAACTCGTGAGTAAAACGCGTATTCACGATTTTTACTCTTTGCAACCCACGAATGCGCCCTTATGTAATTTGGGATGATGTAAAATACTGAATTAACCATTATTTTTTATATTTGTTTGGATCAAATTGAAGGGTTTAGGGTGTAGAGTTACTTGCAACTGACGGATCTGAATTCCAACGGTCCAATTGTCCACGGTAATCGATCAAAGATAGAGGGCAAACTTTCCTTTTTGGTCCAAAAAGTGGAAATGGTGAGAAATGTTTTAATTTTCAAACTATTTATAGAAATAAAATTTCGTAAAGTGGGTCTTTTTGTATAGTTTGAAATGTCAATTGACTAATATCACCCTCTTTGTGCCTTGGAACAGGTTTGCCAACTTTTACAAAGTGTTGAGGCTTCTATAGGGTGGTTTTGCTATCTCCAACACATGTTGGTATCTTATCACTCCACATTAACCTTAGTATTCAACGTTTTGCCACGGACTATGGTATCCTAAGCCATTAGTCCCTTGCCTCTACCATTGTTCTTCTGTGGCTGGGATCCTTATTTCATGAGTGTCATCTTATTATGCCTTTGCCATCCTTTGGTACTCATGCCATCACTGTTTCAGGTCCAGGGGTTTCCTCATAGCTATTTTTCACGCCAAATAGAGCTTCTTCTGAATCTCTTTTTACAAGCTATCCCTTTATAGAACTCCCTGACCTTATGGAGTTTCTTTAGACCCAGGTCTGACTCCTTCAAAACAGACTTGACTACCGAGTTATCTCGTCTGTTCAAGCTCATTAAGAATATGTGAATGGGCATCTGCATTGGTGGTAGGTTATCTCTTTCTCGGACCATGCGGAATAATACGAGAAAGGATCACTCTCTTTTCTTTTGAATTGAGAAGAGTATTCTCAGGTATAGGTTTATCACTTTTTCAGACCTGAGGGACTAAATTTACGGAAAAGGAACACTCATTTTGAGCTTAGTTTTCTCTTTTTCATGCTCTGAACCCAAACATGAAAAAGATTCCGAGTGTACTTTGTGTCTTTGTCATGCTCGTTAAAAACTGCAGAACAAAGCAACGATTTTATTGTTGTAAGCCCCATTTCTCGTAACCAAATGGATCTTTCCGAGTGATCTTGCTTTCCTTCACACTCGTAAAACTCAAGCTATCTTATGTTGTTATGGAAGGAGCGTTGGGTAGGTGGTAATTTAACCTTTTTTGGACCTCCCTGACTAAGTATGAAAAAGGTGCGCCTTTTCTTCTTCAGTAGTTAAGAGAGTTCTTCTGTGGTTTTTTTTATACTTTTTCGGCCTCAGGAGACTAAATTGGATGAAAAAGGACCCCTCTGAAGTATTCTTTGGAGTTTTCAGACTCTCTAAAAGTGCAAACACCATTTGAGCATGTACTAGTTCGGGCTCATTAAATCCACGGATTAGTGTATCAAGCATTATTTTCCCATCTCTTCAAGCTTGTTTAAAAATGAAGAGGGAACCGAGTTTACTTTCCTGGACTCGTTAAAATTTAACAGGGAAGGTAAGGAAGAAGTTTTCTCTTATTTTCAGTAATGGCATCATGTCGTCCTTGAACATAGCACTCTTTGCTTTCCGATATCCATGTTTCAGTATACACTTGTGTTCAGCTATCACTTTGAGTTTCTTACTCCTCCTCTTGTCCATTATACCTAGGGAATCTGATCATGTCTCCTACATGACAGATAAGTATAGTTGTTCTATCTATCCGTCGTACGCTGCCTTGGGTCATCTCTGTGTTGTGCTCACTATTCAGGGACTTTACCCAATGTCCAATTTATAACCTGATTCCATCATTGTTATATCTGCTATCTATTTGTGTCTCCCTTCTTTTGCCCAGTTCCTAGTCACTCTTGTGATCTGTTGGAGGATCTGTTGCCTTCCTTATCACAGCATGGTTCTGTTTCAGTACTTCTTGATGACAAAGACCTAGATTTTTGACAATCGTACCTCTGGATTCACTTTCATCATTGGTGAACTCCTTTGCTTCAGTTGTCGATTATCACCTCTTGGTTGACAAACTATTGAATCCTCTCCATGTTCGACTTCAGCTTACCCTTATTCACATGGCTTGGATTGTACTGGTTCTTTGGGATCTTTTATGAATACCTTAGTCTCTCACATATAGACTAAGTTGCGCAAGATTATGTTCAATCTATCTACATAGCTTCCAGATCTTTGAAGACTCATCATTATTGTATATTGTGGCTTCGATCCACCTTTGTAATATACGTGGTTTTATACCCATATCATATGATGTAATCAAATATTGTAAAGGAGCTAATGTTCCAGTAAATTGAACATAACATCCTCAGATGTAACTTTGTATATGACATTACTATGCTTTGTTTCAGGTACTCTCTCTGCTCCATTGGATTTCTGAGTTCTCCAAAGATGAATATTATAATGTATTTCGGCCATCGTTCCCCTCTGACCTCACACATTAGGGGGCATCTGTTATACACCTGAATGGCACCTCTCTGTCTGAGTGCCGACATCCCTCATGTTGTCACACAAAAGGACACTTATGGATAGAGGTTTTCCCAAAACACTATAGCTTGGCTTGTCATGAAATACATGCTTCCTCCATCTAGCTAGTTACTTTGCCATTTTTCCTATATTGAGATGCACTCGCGACTATCATTCTATACAACTCGCGCATCACTCGCGAGTCTTCTTTACAGCAAGTCACAAATCCTTGTATTCGCAGGTTGCACTTATACATAGTCGCGAATCACTCACGGGTTGCTCTACTACAGACCCGCGAATGTGTCTCAACATTAAAACATAAAAACACTCGCGCTAACTGGAGATTAGTTAAGTCATTTAACTTAATTTCCTTAACTGCTGTAACCTCCCTAACCTTCGAGAACTGCCTTATTTCATCCATATAAATACAGGCCTTAGGGAGGGTGTTGTTTACCTACACTTGGAGAGCAAAGTTATGCTGGTGGATTTTATACAGAAGTCTTTGGAGCAGTGAACTCAGAATCCTTTGGTTGCAGAGGATTCCTTGTCTCAGGTGTTGGGTTGTATCTGAACTCTTTCCATTATTGATAATAAAGAGATTACTTCTTCCATATGTGTTTCATGTCTTGTGGTTTGATAATTATTCATGCTTCTACATCTATATGTGATTTATCTAACCTGATTATACATATATGAATCATCTTGTATCTGGAAAAGTGTTTCTTGACAGGTGAAAGAGGAACAATCCTGAAGAATTTGGAAGTGGAACAGAGAAGAAGAAGATTAGCAAGGATCGACCTTCGTTTAACAAGTAAGTCCTTTTGATCTTCCTATTTCTTATTCTGTGCTTTAAGAGTCAATTGTATGCAATTAATTGAGTATGTTGGTAACCCCATACCTTAGATTATTAGGTGTATAATCCTGTACAACACATACCATACTAACATATAACATACCATACCATTCTAGTTCCATCTCATAACTTGTAAAGAGGTCATAAAACCCTACTTTCATCTCATAACTTCTCAACCCTAGTTATAGCATGCAATTGCAGTTCATGAAACTATAGCATGCAATTGTAGTTCATGAAACCCTAGTATGAAATTGTAGTACATGAAACCCTAGTATGAAATTCTCAACGAGATTGTAGTTCATGAAACCCTAGCGTGTAATTGTAGTTCATGAAACCATATGTGCGTTTCTCTTTTCCATATCATAACTTGTAAGGAGTTCATAAATCCATATTTCCATCTCATAACTTCTCAACCCTAGTTATAGCATGTAATTTGTAGTTCATGAAACCTTAGTTGGTTTAGGATTTATACATGTACATGTGTTTCTACCTCCATCTCATAGCTTTTAAAAAGGTCACAAATCCCTAGTTCCATCTCATAACTTCTCAACAATATTTATAGCATGCAATTTTAGTTCACAAAACCCTAGTTGGTTTTCAATTTTTACATGTACATGTGTTTCTAATTCCATCTCATAGATTTTAAAGAGGTCACAAAATCCTAGTTCCATCTCATAACTTCTCAACCCTAGTTATAGCATGGAATTGTAGTTCACAAAAACCTAGTTGGTTTTCAATTTGTACATGTACATGTGTTCCAACTTCCATCTCATAACTTGTAAAGAGTTTATAAATCCCTATTTCCACCTCATAACTTCTCAACCCAAGTTATAGCATGCAATTGTAGTTCATGAAAACCTAGTTGGTTTAGGATTTGTACATGTACCTGTGTTTCTACTTCCATCTCATAACCTGTAAAGAGTTCATGAAACCCTATGAACATACTATAACATACCATAACATACTAACATCATGCCATTCTAACATACCATACCATACTAGCATACCATACCATACCCTGCAATACTAACATCATAGTACATACCCTACAATACCCTATGATACTAACATCATCCCATGTACTAACATACTATACCATACCATTCTAGTTCCATCTCATAACTTGTAAAGAGGTCATAAAACCCTACTTCCATCTCATAACTTCTCAACCCTAGTTATAGCATGCAATTGTAGTTCATGAAACCTTAGTATGCAATTGTAGTTCATGAAACCCTAGTATGCAAGTCTCAACAAGATTGTAGTTCATGAAATCCTAACATGCATTAAGGTATCCACACTATAATTGTTTTCCTCATTAGGGTTTATAAACCCTAATCATATTTCATCATAGAAGCACATGGAATTTTAGACAAGTCTTAATGGAAAATCAACTAAACTTAAAACAATATTCTTCTAAGAAACACATAAAAAGAATCTCGAGACTTATCAAGTTAAGTTTTCCAAGGAAACCCAACAAAATAAATCTAGTTACCAACAAAAAATTACCACATCAATAAATCTATTGAGAAAAACCCTATTTTACAAAACTGATGCACAATGGAGTCATTGGGTCATAAAAACATGGTGGAGAGCGAACACTATGGGTAATGGCATGTGGGGATACCAACGGAGTCGATGAATCATCGATCCAACCTGCGGTTGCCGAGTTATGTCGAGGTGCATGTCGCATGAAAATGTCGTTCAGGGACACTTAGTCACTCTTGGTCTAGGAGCGAAAAAAATGGAGCAGCAAGATTGCATGTTGTTGGCTCTGGCAGGTGTGTATTGCCAATGCTAACATGGGAACACCACCAATACTGGCACGGAGGAGGGTTTTGCAGAGTTGACCCACCAGTGTGAGAGTTGCATCGAAGGATATTGAGAAAAACCCTAGTTTACGACATCAATGCACAATGGAGTCACTGGGACATGAAAACATGGTGGAGAGGACCCACTAGAGGTAATGGCATGCCATGATACCAATGGAGTCGACGAATACTTAATTCGACCTTCAGTTTCTGAGTTATGTCGAGATGCAATTCACATGCCAAATGCCATTCAGGGACACTTGGTCACTCTCGGTCCGAGAGTGAAAAAACAAACGGAGCAGCAAGATTGCATGTCGTTGGCTCTGATGGATGTGTATGGCCAATGTTGACATGGGAACACCACCAATAGTGGCACAGAGGAGGGTTTTTCATAGTTGACCCACCAGTGCGAGAGTTGCATTGAAGGATACTTAGAAAAACCCTAGTTTATGAAATTGATGCACAATGGAGTCACTCGGCCATGTAAATGTGGTGAAGAGGGCCCACTAGGGGTAATGTCATGCCAGGAGACAAACGGAGTCGACGGCTCATCGATCCGACCTCCGGTTGCCGAGTTATTTCGAGTTCCATGTCGCATGAAAATGTCGTTCAAGGACAATTGGTCACTCTCAGTTTGGGAGAAAAAAACCAAACGGAGTAGCTAGATTGCATGCCTTTGGCTTTGATAGGTGTGTATGGACAATTCCAACATGGTAACACCACCAAGACTGGAATGGAGGAGGGTTTTGCAGAGTTGAGCCACCAATGTGAGAATTGCATTGAAGGAAACTCGACAAAACCCTAGTTTATGAAACCGATGCACAATGGAGTCACTGGGACATGAAAACAAGGTGGAGAGGGACCATTAGAGGTAATGGCATGCCATGATACTAATGGATTTGACAGCACATCGATCCAACCTCTGGTTTTTGAGTTATGTCGAGTTTCAAGTCGCATGAAAATGTCGTTCAAGGACACTTGGTCACTCTCGGTCCGGGAGTGAAAAACCAAATGGAGCGGAAAGATTGCATGTTGTTGGATCCGATAGGTGTGTATGGCCAAGGGAGACATGGGAACACCACCAAGACTGGAAAGAAGGAGGGTTTTGCATATTTTACCCACCAATGCGAGAGTTGCATTGAAGGAAACTAAGCAAAACCCTAGTTTACGAAACCAATGCACAATGGAGTCACTGGGCCATGAAAACATGGTGGAGAGGGCCCACTAGAGGTAATGGCATGTCGAGAGACCAACGGAGTCAATGGCTCATTGATCCAACCTCCGGTTTCCGAGTTATGTTGAGTTGTAAGTCACATGAAAATGTCGTTCAGGGACACTTGGTCACTCTCGATTCAGGAGCGAAAAACCAAACGGAGAGGAAAGATTGCATTTCGTTGGCTCCAAAAGTTGTTTATGGCCAATGCTGAAATGGGAACACCACCAATACTGGCACAGAGGAGGTTTTTTAAGAGTTGACCCACCAATGCGAGAGTTACATTAAAGGAAATTGAGCAAAACCCTAGTTTACAAAACCAATGCACAATGGAGTCACTGGACCATGAAAATGCGGTGGAGAGGTCCCACTAGAGGTAATGGCATGCCAGGAGACCAACAGAGTTGATGGCTCATCGATCAGACCTCCAGTTTCTCAGTTATGTTGAGTTTCAAGTCGCATGAAAATGATGTTCACGGACATTTGGTCACTCTCGGTCCGGGACCGAAAAACCAATCAGAGCAGCAATATTGCATGTCGTTGGCTTTGACAGGTGTGTATGGCCAATGCCGACATGGGAACACCACCAAGACTGGAACGATGGAGGGTTTTGCTGAGTTGACCCACTAATGTGAGAGTTGCATTTTAGGAAACTAAGCAAAACCCTAGTTTACAAAACCGATCCACAATGGAGTCACTAGGCCATGAAAACATGGTGGAGAGGGCCCTTTATAGCTAATGGCATGCTAGGAGACCAATGGAGTTGATGACTCATCGATATGACCTCTGGTTTCTGAGTTATGTCAAGCTGCAATTCTCATGAAAATGTTTTTTAGGGACACTTGGTCACTCTCGGTCTGGGATGAAATGCTAATTGTTGGGCATGGTAAGAGAATTATCAAATGGTTGAATAAGGACTTGGGAAGTCAATTTGTAATGAAGGATTTGGGTCCAACACAACAAATATTGGGCATGATGATTATACATGACATAAGGAACAAAACATTATCATACTACTCAGGTGTCATACTCCATAGTGAGCAAGTCCAACTCTGATATCTATTGAATATGATTTTATTTCCATTGATGTGGAAGGAAGTATATTATCTCATATCTCTAACGCCACCTATGTTTCGATTGGAACACTTAATATGAAATAAAGCAAGGAACTATATTTCTCCAAAAAAAGATAGAAGAAATGTTACTTGGAAAGACATAATCTGAGTTGTCCCAGAAGACTTAAGATGGGTGTATTTAGCTATGGTATATGATAGAAATCGTATCTCTTAAACATGAATAACTCTTTACCTTTCTCTATGTTATACCTTCTGCTTTCACATTCAATTCTAATTATTGACTCAAATAGAAGAAGGATAAAAGCTTACTAGAATAGCAATTAAAATTTAGAGATGAAAGCATAATGCACAAGTCAAATACCATTTAACAATATTAGAGCAATTATTTATTTATTAGTATCCCGATGCAACACAAATTGGAGAGAAATTTGCAAAGATAGTGTTTTACCAGGAAGGACATGTAGAGAGCAATATAAAGTGCGGAGTTAGCAAACATGTGAAGGACATGATTTTTTCCTAACAATATTTACTCCCTCCAATTTTGGAAAAAACATTAAACTTGAAAAGATGCAACACAAGCCTAATGGAAGACCAAAAAAATAAGCATGTTTCAGTTAGATGCAATAATATCTCACTTTTGAACAACATTTTAATTGCTCACAGGCTTAAGCCTCTTGCACCACATTAGAATCTAGATTCCAGATCCATGAGTGATTGAAATTGACAGCTACTATTAAAAGACAAGACAATCATGATAACTTATTTCGCTTTCTATGTGAACTCTACAAAATCCTTTCCCTTTCCATCTATATCAATGTCATGTCTGAATATATAGAATGTATAAATACTTATTACCAAGTATGATCTGTTTTATGCATTGTACTTGCTTAAACCAACATTTGCGGAGATGGATGGACATATGTTACATGGATTGACGACGATCACATGAAGACAAACATATATTGAGGATGCAGAGATGGATCAACATCTGTTACATGCGTACTCCATATCTATTGGTATTCATGTGACCACTGTCAATCCATGTAACATATGTCCATCCATCTCTGCAAATGTCGGTTTAAGCAAGTACGGTGCATAAAACATATGATACTTGGTAATAAGTATTTATACATGCTATATATTCATAAATGACATCGATATAGATGGAAAGGGAAAGGATTTTGCAAATTTCACATAGAAAGCGAAGTAAGTTATCATGATTGTCTTGTCTTTTAATAGTAGCTGTCAATTTCAATCACTCATGGAACTTACATCCAAGTGGAGTGTAAGAGAAATTACCCAATCTCATTCAATATAGCCATTTGGATCCTCTCTGTTGCTAATTGCCTCCATCAATCTCTCATGCTTTGAATGAGGCAAGAAGTAACGTACCTTGGTTGAGTTCTTGTTTGACATTGTTTGTAGATGGATGTTCATGCCAACAATCAAGTTTGTGAAATGATAGACCACAAAACTTGGTCTGTAATCCACGAATACATGCCCACTAGTTCTTCTTGATTTCCCATATAGTGTAATATATTCACCCTCAACCACCATCGAGCCAATAGGAAATTCATTGCCTTCATCATCAATCAATGATCCATTCATGATTTGCTTACCTCGAATGCATCGTGTCAACCAATAATCCATGCCCCATTCATTGTCTTTCAGGGCAACAACTGTATATATGTGTCCTGGTTGTACAAGATCTGAGATATGGTCGTAGTCTATCAAAATTGTTGACTGGCCCTCCTCTAAGTGGGTTGTTTCACCGACTACATGTGGGTCTACCGTAAGTGACACATGATCCCAATCATCAACCCAATCCATGCATTCACATTCATCCCATTCACCACTGCTACAAGGGATGCAAAATCAAGCAAGTTTCTGTGTCCATATTTCAAATACGAGGTTGTTTGAGCTTCGAACTGAATGAAATCCATGTGTTCCTTGTACTGTGCCGTAACTATACCAACGTGATTGATCTATGTCAACCACATGCCAAAAATTCCTTACTGGCCTTCCTACCACTTTAGTTCAGTCTGACATTGTTGCAAAGCACCATTGAACTATGGATTTTGCATCTTTGATATGGGGGTTTCTAGTAAACCTCATCTCCTCCCTTCGTAGTGCAGTCTTGATGCATGCACCGGCCCTGTCGTGCTCACCTTTTTCGTGCCTGGTCTCAAATTAGTTCCATATATGTGGCACATTATAAGTCTTATGTAACATACTTATCCATTGGAAGACTCGGGAATTTTTGTACTGGCCCGCACAACCATTTGATCATATCCAATGTTGATCCCTCTATATATCTCCCTCCTTTAACTGATCATAGAAAATTCAAAAACAGTGTTGCACATAATGCAGATCATGGCATCTGTCATCACTTATGTAAAAGTTTGTCTCCTTCTGTATTATCTTGTTGTTAATGTTGCTCTCAGGTCCATGCCTATACGTAATATGTACCATGATGCTGACTTGGTCGGAATGGTAGTATTGACTCTGAATTTCATTTTGTGGCTGAAGGGTGTAGTTTTTTGCAAAATCCACAATTGACAATATGGTTCCAATGGGAAATTTATCCCTGCATTTTCTGTACTGCTCATCCTTCCATCGCGATACATGCACATTTTGAACATACTGCTCAGTTTTCTTGTAGAGCTCCATCAAAAAATCACATACCCATACATGTTTCCATGAAAACAAGGGTCATATTAGAATGTGACCTTTAAAGAATGTATATGTAGAAACTGAACATGTAAGAGGAAAAACATGCAATAATCATTTGCACCTGTGAATTCACCAATGCAATATTTTTACTTTCCTTCCCACTATCTGATTGATAGGTTATGTACTTGAAGCTCTGCATCTCCACGCTCATATTTCCAAATTGATGCTCATCACTTCCATGAATGCAACAGTTCAAAAGAGCAAACCCACTGCACCTGGAACAATTCCCATATAGACATGATTTTCCATAGTATTTTTGTCCTTCATTCCTTGGACACATGATGTTGATGATAAAATATTTCGATGCATTCGGTGGTATTACGGATTCATTGCATCCCTGCTCAAGGTTAGTATGCAAATCACAAAATATATGTTTATACGTGTCATAAAAATATTCATATTCTACATGGTATCTACAACATCATGTTTTTCGATCAATGCATATACAAACGTACAATGGTTTACATTTCTCAAAGGACCTTTGGCCCAGGGTCAATTGTGTGTGCTCATTCTTGAATATCTCATAGAGTTTAGTTTGTGTTGTGTCAAGGAAGTGTTTGACATGGGGTTCACTTTTAGTAGAACCTTTTCTCAACTTTAGCACATCTCTTTGATTAGATGAAGGTATGGTATGATCATGCCAGAATGTTTGTACTAATTCCTTAATAGCATCAATTAGCTTCATATCTCGACGAGGCAACCTGTCGACAAAAGCCCAACAATATTTTCCACCCGGAGTCCGCAGATTTTCTCTTATAATAAATTAATTCTAAATAGTTTTTCTATTTAATTTAAGTATGTGAGAAGTGTGTGAAAGGAGGATTCTGATAACACACGACGAGCCACACAAAGATCTTTAGTACGAGTCGTCTTCCCAATTGCATTAAAAGCAAATTAGAGATTTCTAACAATATGATTGTTGGCCTCTAAACTTCTAACCATCTTTATGCCCAGAATTCTCCTAACAACAACTAAAAAAATTGACTTTAACAAACATAGTAATAATTGGCATTTACCTGCATCGCCTTTGGATTCAAAATATTCCTTCATTAATTTATTACATTCCCAATCGATAGTGCGTTTGGGAAACTTACCTTCAAGGCCTGACAGACAACTTTCATCCACATGGATATGTCTAAAAGTCATTTTTCTTGCAGTAGACATTTGAGGTAGGGAAGGTAGGGAAGGTGGACATGAGCCACGGATCCCAGGGCTTCTTTGTTGTGGTGAATCATTCACATGTCGGTCTATATTGGGAGTGTGCTTGACATGGTTGTGGTCTTCTGGAAGAGATTGCAAATTAATCATTGCTCCTATGTCCAACGCTTCATACTCAGCGTCTCTCAACACACCTATGTCTTCAAGAGCTTCAACATGGCTCATTGATGGATTGTTGGTTGGAGACTATGTTGATGTTGGACCTTGAGTCGGGTCCGTTCAACGCAACCACTTCACCTGTGGTTCTGAAGTAGAGTTTGTTATGTCATCAACTATGTTAGGATTGATCGCAGTATTAGTGGAAATGTCTAGACCATGTCTCACGCTCTCCATTGCCAACCTGTCCTTTTCTCTTACCTCATTTTCCTTTTCAATGGGCATATTCCTTCTAGATTTTCTTGCTCTGTTACGTGAGTTTCCCATATTTGAAAGTTTCTTTATTAAAACTATGAGGTCTACCCCTGCATAAGAAGCAACAAATAAGGTATTAGTTCCATTATACAAGATACATGATGCGTTCCAACATAAATAACTAAATTACATATATGTTAGTATGCTAATTATTGGCATTGATACATAATCATTGATTAAAGGTTTATCTTTATGTTCAGACCAAATTTTCATTTCTATACTCTATTTGAGTCAAGTAAAGATAGCCAAGTTTGCAAGTATTACAACTATAGGATTCTGACTTCCTTTGTGTTAAAAAAGTATTGGAAGTCAAAAGAAGATGAGTGAAATGAGGAGGTTGCAAATCCCTCGAAAAAAGGAGAAATCATTGAGGTAGAAGCATCCCTATCAAGCTCAAAGGCATGTTATGATAAATCTAGCATGAAGAGGAGAGCATAGACAAGTTGGTGAACTGTTCAATATGGACCCTCTCCCATGATTGCTTCCAAGGTTTTTATACAAATTGAAGAGTCTCAATAGAGAACCTCATCTATGCCATCCTTGTGGGAAATCAAAATATATTCATGTGCAAATGATTATTGGTCTACATTGCATACTTCATCTTGTATAGAGAATATGGACAACTTGGTGAACTATTCAATATGGACCCTCTCCCATGATTACTTTAAAGGTTTTTTTTTAAATTGAAGAGTCTCAAGAGATAACTTCATCGATGCCATCATTGTGTGAAATCAAAATATATTCATGTGCAAATGTAAATTAGTTAACATTGCATACTTCATCTTGTATGGAGAATATGAGACTATTTTAGATGTGAAGTTGGGATTTATTCTTGTGAAATTAAATGTTGTCTATGAGAGAGATATTGTTGTAGGCATATCATAAAACATAAATCAATGAAATGATTTGAAAGCTTGTGCATTAAAACAATTATTTACAATTCACCATATCTATTCAAAATGATCTCTTCTTCCAATAATACTTTTAGTGTGAATATTTCCACTAACTTCCAGGACCACTAAGTATGTTTGTTAGATTCCAAGAGTGACATTCTATCCTATAGATCAAAGAGTGGTGATGGATTGTGAGCCAAATTACATAGTTCAGGAGCACAAAACATGCGAACACCAAAATAAAACCCGTGAAAATTGGTAGCAATCCTAAGAATCTAGATCTCTATTTTTATTAACCTACTAACAGGTGCGTGCACATGCCTTTAAGCACGTGCACAAGTGTATAATACCACAAGTGCACATTGACATGCACGCAAACTCAAACATGCATGCGCCCCTATTTAACATTTAGAGCATTTACTCACTAACGTTTATTTCATTTAATGACCAACATTCTTCAACAACGACTTCGTATTCATGATTATTTCGAGTATTTTTACAATATAGTCTAAAACCTATCATCATCATCACCACTAAACTATAGACTAAACCTATCATCATCTTCGTCATCCTCATCCTCATCCTCATCATCACCATCATTGTTCATCATCATTGTCATCATCATCATCATCATCCTCATCCTCATCCTCATCATCATAGTCATCATCCTCGTCATCATCATTCTCATCATCATCATCACCAACATTGTTCATCATCATCATCACCAACATTGTTCATCATCGTCATCATCACCATCATTGTTCATCACCACCATCATTGTTCATCACCACCATCATTGTTCATCATCATCCTCATCGTCTTCATCATCATCACCATCATTGTTCATCATCATCATCATCATCATCCTCATCCTCATCTTCATCATCATCATCATCATTATCATCCTCATCCTCATCTTCATCACCATCACCATCATTGTTCATCGTCATAGTCATCTTCATAGTCATCATCATCCTCATCCTCATCATCGTCAGCATCGTCATCATCCTCATCATCATCTTCATCATCATCACCATCATTGTTCATCGGCATGGTCATATTCATAGTCATCATCATCCTCATCCTCATCATCATCTTCATCATCAACATCATCATCCTCATCATCATCCTCATCGTCATCACCATCATTGTTTATCATCATAGTCATTATCATCCTCCTCCTCCTCATCATCATTATCATCAACAACATCGTAATCATCATCATCATCATCATCATCCTCATCATCCTCATCCACATCATTGTCATCATCATCACTGTCATTACTCATAATCATCATCATCATTCTCGTCATCATCCTCATCATCATCATAGTCATCATCCTCCTCCTCATCATCATCATTCCAGTGCAAATGCTTGAAAATAAAGTCAAAGCAAAGTTTCAACTAAACCTATCATCATCATCATCATTGTTCCTCATCATCGTCATTGTCATCATCATCCTCATCCTCATCCTCATCCTCATCAGCGTCAACATCATCACCATCATTGTTCATCATCATTGTCACCGTCATCATCATCGTCGTCGTCATCATTTTCATCCTCTTCATCATCATAGTCATCATCCTCATCATCATCATTGTCAACATCCTCATCATCATCCTCATCACTAACATTCTTCATCATCATCGTCGTCATCATCCTCATCATCATCATCATCCTCATCATCATCATCCTCATCCTCATCATCATCATCATCACCATCATTGTTCATCATCATTGTCGTCATCGTCATCATCATCATCTTCATCCTCCTCCTCCTCATCATCATAGTCATCATCCTCATCATCATCATTGTCATCATCCTCCTCCTCATCATCATCATTCCATTGCAAATGCTTGAAAATAAAATCAAAGCAAAGTTTCAACTAAACCTATCATCATCATCATTATCATTGTTCCTCATCGTCATCGTCGTCCTCATCATCCTCATCCTTGTCATCATCATCATCATCACCATCATTGTTCATCATCATTGTCATCGTCATCATCATCCTCATCCTCATCATCATCATCATCACAATCATCATCATCATCACAATCATCATCATCATCATCATCATCATCATTGTTCCTCATCATCGTCATCATCCTCATCATCATCTTCATCATCATCACCATTATTGTTCATCTTCATAGTCATACTCATAGTCATCATCATCCTCATCATCATCATCATCTTCGTCATCAACATCATCATCCTCATCATCATAATCATCATAATCACTGTCATCATAGTAATAGTCATCGTGATCATCATCCTCATCATTATCATAATCATCACCATCATTGTTCATCATCATAGTTATTATCAACCTCCTCGTCATCGTCATCGTCGTCATCAACATCATCATCCTCATCATTGTAATCATCATCATCATCATCATAATCATCATCGTCATCGTCATCATCCTCATCATCATCATCATCATCCTCATCATCCTCATCCTCATCATCATCATCATCATCACCGTCATTGTTCATCATCATCATCATCATTGTTCGTCGTCATCATTCCATTGCAAATGCTTGAAAATAAAATCAAAACAAAGTTTCAACTAAACCTATCATCATCATCATCCTCATCCTCATCCTCCTCATCATCGTCATCATCATCACCATCATTGTTCATCATCAATGTCATCATCGTCGTCGTCGTCATCATCATCCTCTTCATCATCATAGTCATCCTCCTTATCATCATCATTGTCATCATCCTCATCATCATCACCAACACCAACATTGTTCATCATCGTCGTCATCATCATCATCATCATCATCATCATCCTCATCATCATCATCATCATCACCATCATCAACATCATCGTCATCATCATCCTCCTCCTCCTCATTATCATCATAGTCATCATCCTCATCATCCTCATTGTCATCATCCTCATCATCATCATCATCATTCCATTGCAAATGCTTGAAAATAAAATCAAAGCAAAGTTTCAACTAAACCTATCATCGTCATCATCATCAACATTGTTTCTCGTCATCATCGTCGTCACCATCATCATCCTCGTCCTCATCCTCATCATCATTATCATCACCATCATTGTTCATCATCATTATCATCGTCAT
Source organism: Pseudotsuga menziesii (assembly GCA_001517045.1). NCBI lineage: Eukaryota > Viridiplantae > Streptophyta > Pinopsida > Pinales > Pinaceae > Pseudotsuga > Pseudotsuga menziesii. The sequence continues at coordinate 141,926 of LPNX010464305.1, forward strand.
CGTCATCCTCATCCTCATCATCATCATCATAGTCATCATCCGCATCATCATCATTGAAATCATCCTTATCATCATCATCATCACAATCATCATCATCATCATCATCATCATCATCAGTGTTCCTCATCATCGTCAGCATCATCATCATCTTCATCATCATCACCATCATTGTTCATCCTCATAGTCATCTTCATAGTCATCATCATCCTCATCATCATCATCATCTTTGTCATCAACATCATCATCATCATCATCGCAATCATCATCATCGTAATCATTGTCATCATAGTAATAGTCATCGTGATCATCATCATCATCATCATCATCATCATCACCATCATTGTTCATGATCATAGTCATTATCATCCTCCTCATCACCATCATCGTTGTCATCAACATCATCATCTTCATCATCGTAATCATCATCTTCATCAACATAATCATCATCATCATCATAATAATAATCGTCATCATAATAATAATCGTCATTATGATCATCATCATCATACTCATAGTCATCGTGATCCTCATCCTCATCATCATCATCATCATCATCATTGTTCATCATCATCATCATCATCATAGTCATCATCATTGTCAGCATCCTCCTCCTCATCATCATAGTCATCATCCTCATCATCATCATTGTCATCATCCTCCTTATCATCATCATAGTCATCCTCCTCCTCATCATCATTGTCATCATCCTCCTCATCATCATCATAGTCATCATCCTCATTTGATCATTGTCATCATCCTCCTCCTCCTCATCATCATTCCATTGCAAATGCTTGAAAATAAAATCAAAACAAAGTGTTTACTTAACAAATGTGCACACGTGTCCCTAACGCATGCACACAAAGTAGTGTGAACACCCTTTTAGTGCGTGCGCACCCATAGAGCGCGATCGTGCTTCTAGTGCATGCGCGTTATGTTTTAAACTACATGCGCGTGTGATTTAAATTTAGAATTTTGGCAGCACTTTTTTTCCAACCAACGTGGTGTATGACTTGGCTGCTTTGGTTTTAGGTTTAGGTTGTCGAACCAAGTGGTTTGGACTATCTTATGACATAAAAACTTGTTTTGTACCACTTCTCCTATTTCATGCATGATTTTCAATATGCCAGGCTTGTCCACTGTTAATGAAAATTCACACACTTGTGTAACTCTATCTCTAGATTCTAAATATGTAATTTTTATTTAAATCTATTATCTTTTTTCTATTTTTTATTTAATTTTAAATGGACTAACGTCAATCTAACACAAAAGATAGGCTATTTTCTTCGGCTATAACTTTTGATTGCCTCACCTATTTAAAAAACAGAAAAGAACCCGCACAAGAAGACACAAAGACCTACATCCTAAAAAAAAATATCGTTCATTGACTATGTTAAGACCAAGATGTGGTGGACCAAAGCTCGACCTTGTCATTTTAGGGTGTCACTGACTTCCTTAATTTGAAAAATAAAAAATATAATATAAACAAATATGGAAAAATAAACTAGACACACCTATTATCTACAACTCTATATAATGTTTTTCACAAAATTCCACCATTTGCATACCAAACGAGTGGACCAACGCAAACATATTCATTATTTTTTGGGAAAAATATAACATACCTACCTTAGAAGAACCTCGTTTTTTGGGATTCATGCTTAGTTTTCATAAATAAAAGTTATATATTTCGGAAGGTAATCCGATTGTCCATGTTTCATATACTTCCACCATATTCCAAAAAGTTGTGTAGGTACCTCTAATAATGATTTTTGACGTTCAGATTTTTGTTTTTCCAGAAGTCCATTACAATGAACGCGTCATAAGTGACCAGCATTATCTTGCACCAGCCCTAAAGCCAATCCTAAAATCTGAAGTATACCTTGCAACCATACACATTGAGTAGTTGCATTCACATATCCTCTCTATTCAGCCTTTGCTAAAGAGAGTGCAATGTCACTTTGCTTTTTACTTGAACAAGAAATTTGTCCTCCTACAAGTATGAAAACAAATTCGGTTTTTTTGATTTCCAGTTTGATCTATCACCATCCCAATGAGAGTTTGAAAAACAATGAAAATCCAAGGAAGAACAAAAAATATAATGAATGCCATGAGACTTGGTTCCTCATACATAGTGCAAGATCCTTTTGGATTCCCTCCAATGAACTTCACATGGATGCTCCATGTACCTTGATTCTACACTAAATACATATGCAATATCAAGTCGAGTGTGCGCAATATTCAACAAACTGCCAACTAGTTGTCTATATAGGGTGTTGTTCACCAAAGGAGTAAATTATGCATCTTAAGTATTACTCCTGAAATTAAAGGAGTCTTACATGGCTTACATTCCTCCATTATGAATTTCTTTATCATATTGGATGCATATTTTGATTGAAATACTTTGATTCTTGAGTTGGACTAAGATATCTCAAGTCCCATAAATTGTCTAAGTTTTCCCAAGTCAGTCATGGAAAAAGCATGATGCAAAGGACTCTTCAATGAAGAAATCTCATTAATGGAGCTTCATGTGATCAAAAGGTCATCCACATATAACACAATAATCAAAATATAACCATTCATTAGCTTCATGGACACATTTGGATCAGATTTGCATCTATTGAATCTTTGTGATGGGATAAAACTATCCATCTTGGCATACCAAGATCTAGGAGCTTGTTTAATCCCACACAATAACTTCTTCAACCTACACACAAGAGAAGGGTCAGTAACATAACCTTCTCGCTGCTGCAAATAGATCTAATAAAATTTTGAGAAAAAAATGAAATTTTTTACAAGATAAGTTATACTGGGTAGTGAAGTCATATCTATCTTGACTTCTAGCATCCTTTTATAGATTAAATGGCAGGAGGATGAATATTTGAACTTTTAATTAATAATATATCGTGCGTTGTCAGTTTCCAAATGTTTGATGTTCTCTTTTTTTTCAAAGGTGTTTGTAACAAACCCAACTTCCACCAGGCCATGTTTATGGAAATGGGGTATGAAAATTTTCCTTACATATAATTTAAATAGCCAAGAATGTTAGTTCAAATGACTATTTGTCACTAATAATAATAAAAAACAACTCAATATTCATACACATGGAAACATATTTAATTGATACACTAATATATCATGTGAAGAATAACAATATAATCCACATCAAACTAATATCTTATAAAACTATATTTGCTTAATATATAGCCTACAATTAAACGTAGCTAAAATGGGATAATCTTCTCTTTGTTCATATACTCATATTCATATTCATCTATTCACTAAATATAATTATATTATTCCATAAAATCTTAAATCATATCTACATGGTTCCATGTCTATACATCAGAAGCTATATTAATACTCTAGATTAATCCAACAACAATTTAACTTCCTCTTTTCATGGCATTAATCCAATCCTTTAAAACACATAATAACTTAATTGCACACTTGTTGCGAAATAATATTTCATTGACTTACAAATATTCGCCAATATACAAAGTATATCATCTATCATCATTATTCATTGGAGAAAATACAATACTATTATTTTAGTTTCTCTTATAACATGAAGATTCATATTCTTCTTGTGAGCAAGGCCTTAACATTTACATTTAAATAACATGGTCCCAATACATTCACTATGTGCAATTATATAAATGAGTACTATTTGTCAAGATAAGATTTCGAAGCATTAACTTGCATAAATGAAGAACCTAAGATATAATGCAAAAGAGAGACACCAATATATGTGGTTCACCCCAACCATGGGGCTACGTCCCATGGGGGATTCACCTTGTTGAGCAATCTCTTATCACGTTCATTCATAAAGGGGGCTTTTTAACTGTGAAAAATAAGGTCAATATATTGTAGATATTGGGGGGCGGATATGGTATGGGGGGTTTATAGGTATTGCTTGGGTATAAATAGGGGTTTCTAGTAAAAATAAGGAATATATTGTAAAAAAGGGTTTTTTTTTAAATTGGAAATGTGTATTGGGAGGGGGGATCAACAAAAGGATTTTTGTAAGTAATTTTCAATATCTGGCCAAATTAGGGGTATTATTTAATATACCATGAACGAAGTCTCTATGACATGGTTTCGCTAAGTGAAGACCCTGTGCTACGTCCACCAAAGTTTGTTAATCTTTTTATTAATTTGTCCAACATCGGGGGTAAATGATGGTCTATTTTATCTATATGACATTTCAGTGTAATTGCAGAGTCTCCCATTTTTATTATGTTAAGAATGAATATAATCATCATGGGGATCATGCTTGGATTTCTCCCCAGTTCACTTTTGTTTCCATTTTTCTCATCCCAATTCCCTCCTTGTGAAGTTTTTTTTTAAATGACTTCATAGGAATTTTTCCAAGATCACTCTCGAAGCAACTTCTTAACTGCTTATTTTCAGTCGTCCCTAATTTCCCAAGATTTCCTCTCACCATGGGTCATCCTCCATCAAAGCAAATTATGCAAAGGTTATCAGTGGGTAATGAATATCATTGCTTCAACGCAGATCCATGAAAAAAATATTATCTTCCAGGCTTGGGTCCATATTCCATTATGGTTGTTTATCCGGTTGTCTAGTAAGATCAAATGAAAACGGAATTCTAACTGCACCCTAACCGTCATTAATTTTACTGTTCTTTTTCCATTAACTGTCACCAATTATAATAAATATATTATTAGGTTCTTGAAATAATAAGGAATAACAAATATAATATTAGGGGATGTTACAATACTCCCCCTAAAAGGTACACCCTCTTCAGTGTTGACATCTTTAAAGCTTTGGTCTTCAACATACATTTACCCCTTTAATAATGAGCTTCATCTTTCTTTTCTTTTCTTGCCATTACTTTTGATATTATCAATTTCTTGTTTTTCTCAACCTGTTCTTTTCATAAACAAACAAGCTATTTCCAACATTCATATAATACATATGCATACATATAAATTTTCAAATAACAAAAAGCATATTTTCTTTTTGTAACATATTGTTGGTTCTTTCATAACAACCCTTTAGATATTAGTCTCTCTCTCAAGATTCACCTGCATCATCTGTTAGTGACACATGAAAATATATAAAATCCATAATATATGGCAAAATAATTCATGCACTTCCATTTTCTATGTTTTATAACAACCATGTACGATTTTGCTTTGCTTTGCAACGTAAATACTCATATCAAACTAACATAACATGTATATAATCATATTTTTTCTTCACATATTACGAAACATATAATAATTAAAGCATTACTGATGTTCATAATAAAAATATTTTATCACATTTGTCACAAGAGGATTCACTTCATACCTAACTATGCAACTAATGTTTCCTCATTCATCATAAAAATACCAAAATCCACACACACATTCCTTTTGTATGGCATTGATGTTCCAAGCACTTCTTGAATAAAATATTCTTTCAAAAGTTTTGGTATGCATATATACATGAAGGTCATCTCGTCACGGAACCTCAAGTTCACGTCCAGGCCTCCTCAACCTGTATATATATAATATTCATCTAATATAAGGATCATACCCTTCATCGAATTTTTATAGCTCTAAGGCGTATCTCCGACATAGATCCCGGAAGCTCTCAATATCTAAAAACCCACATATCTCTGAGCCTGAAAGCCCAACATCACAAAGGTTTCCACTACAAAACCTAACACCTCAGCTGGGTGCTCTCTGGCAGTTTTGCTTCAGAGCCTAACACCTCATCTGGGTGCTCACTGGTAGCTCCTTGCCTAGAACTCAATATCATAGAGCGTTCAACAGATCCTAACACCTCACAAGGGTGCTTACTGGAAACTCTGTACAAACTTATTAAAAATTTCAGAGTCTAAACAGTTTAGGTTCTCTAAAGCTAACACACTTAACACCAAACTCAATTTATCTTGTTTTATTCACATTTTAATCATCAAAATCCTTCTTCCCTTTTTATTTGTTAGTTAATTCTAAATATTCTTTTTGAAAGGGGTATGTTTAGTGTAGAAATTTTTTCTTGGAACAAGTGAATTAATTTCTATATAAATATAATTCTAAAATTGAGAGTTTAAAGAGCTATACTATTAATTGCTCAGAATCTTGGGTTTAAAGTTTGCTCCCTGCAGCTTCAAGTTGCCACCAGTAATTAAAGAAAGTAAATTATTCCATAACCTAGAATTCTCTTATGCTCACTCTTAGTTCTACTATAGAGCCTAACATCTCCACGATGTTCTTTGGCAGCTCTGCGTTATTTCATTGATACATTCCATAGAGCCTTCACCTCTTGTGATCTCTGGAATCTCTCTCTTTTATTTATTTCTTTCTCTAGATATAAATTTTCTGCATGCCTTTTCTCTTTACGTAGGACTTTTTATACCAAATAACTAACTCTCCTTAGTACTGACCACTTGTCTTCATAAAGAATGTTGAGGATTTGGTAACTGCTTTAAACCCAGGTTTCTGTCAATTACAACAACCTATGTCTGATATTATTTCAGACAAAACATTGATGGCAGGAAATATTCTTCATCCTTAATAATGTTACAATTACCATAATCAAGTATTTCGGTATAATTTGTAACTTCTAACAAGTATATTCTCATCATGTCAAGTTATCTAAACTATGTTTTTGTCAAAATGTGTTTGTTTAATCAGATGATAACATCTTACTAAACTTTCATAATAATCTATGAATCATAGTGTTTCTAGATGTTACCTTTTTCCATCGAAAAGTTCGTATTTTGTCCTTGGTTATCTTATTGATTCCCATGTGGCAGTGCTTCTTGCAACCATGCATACATATTCCTTTGTATAATATATTACTTTTTCGGAAACTTAGTTGTGACTGCAATTTACCGACTGACACCTCAAACAACCTTCATTTCTTACTCTCTATAAGCTTAAATTTACACTACCAATTCCATTAGTTTTGATTCAGTTTGATGAAGTCTTTTGTTACCAAGTAAACATATACATTATACAAACAACCTTTGCAAAGGGGGTTATTTACCTCATTCTTGTATCAATAAAATTATATATATCAACAAATTTCTTCTCAAATGCATTAAACACCAACGTTACATAGAATGTACAATCTAGATGTGATAATAGCTATCTTTGTGGATAATTCTGGTACATTTATCATACTTAATCTTGTTCATATGGAAATATGGCAATATACTCTATCTTGTTGATTCCTCATTCCTTATTGATCATAAACTTGAATATATACTAAACTACTAAAACTTTTACTAGCTCAACTATATCATACCACCCTTCTCAAACATCTATAACTCCATATTTCCAACAATCCTTTATCAATAATAAACTCACTATGCATCATACTCTTCTAAAATAAACTCAACAAGTTATATAAAAAAATTGAAATTTAATGAAATCGAATATATCACATTATTAATTTTTAGACAGAACTTCATTCTTAATGTATTTATTTTTGCATTTCAGTTATGCAACTAGCTTCATACATTTAGACTCATGATCCTAAGTGATCTAGTTCATGTACTTTAACAACAATAACATTAAAACAATATTTCTTCTATAATGTGTATGCCCATAAGTAGAAATAAAATATCGTATTCAAATAATTAACTCTTCACAAAGTTCATACATACCTGTATATAAGCGAGACCAGTAGGTCTGAGTGTTGACAATGTGCTTTGATACCATTTGTAACAAACCCAACTTCCACCTGACCATCTTTATGGAAATGGGGTATGAAAATTTTCCTTAAATATAATTTAAACTACCAAGAATGTTAGTGCCAATGACTATTTGTCACTAATAATAAAAAAAATGACTCAATACTCATACACATGGAAATATATTTAATTGATACACTGATATATCATGTGAAGAATAACAATATAATCCATATCAAACTAATATCTTATAAAACCATATTTGCTTAATATATAGCCTTCAATTAAACACAGCTAAAATAAGATAATTTTCTCTTTGTTCATATACTCATAATCATATCCACCTATTCACTAAATATAATTCTATTCTTACATAACATCTTAAACCATATGTCCATGGTTCCACATCTATACATTAGAAGCTAGATTAATACGCTAGATTAATCCAACACCAAGTTAACTTCCTCTTTTCAAGGCATTAATACAATCCTTTAAAACAAATAATAACTTAATTGCACACTTGTTGCGAGACAATATTTCATTGACTTAAATAAATATTCGCCAGTATACAAAGTATATCATCTATCATCATTATTCATTGGAGAAAACACAATACTATTATTTTAGTTTTTCTTATAACATTAAGATTCATATGCTTGTTGTGTGCGAGGCCTTAACATTTACATTTAAATAACATGATTCCAATCCATTCACTACTTGCAATTAAATAAATGAATATTCTTTGTCAAGATAAGATTTCGAAGCATTAACTTGCATAAATGAAGCACCTAAAATATAATGCTAAAGAGAGACACCAATATACCTTCACGCCAACCATGGGGCTAGTCCACCAAAGCTTGTTGATATTTTTATTATTTTGAACAACATAAAGGGTTACAATTCTATATTCTATAGCACACCTGCTCATGTTTATTTTCCTTTCTCCACAAGTTCTACACTGTTCTATTTAGCCTTATCACAAAGCCTTCCTCTTAAACATGGATAATATCATCTAAAATAAATAGAAATATTTTCAACTAACTATCCCTAATAAAAATTACAAGTAATAGCAAGAATGGGTTTATCCTAGAGAGGTCATCTCTCTTTCCCTAAATGCAGAGAAGAAAATAAAAGATATTCAGGTAAATATGTACATTTTACGAATCTTCAAAAGAATGAACTTCAAGAAATGAGTTTCAAGAAAATGAAGGAGGAGGAAGCTTACCTCTTAAGCATGAAGATAATCTTAACGGAAATCGCAATAATCATAGGAATTTTTCCAATATCACTCTCCAAGCAACTTATTTTTCAGTGGTGCCTGATTTCCCCAAGATTGCCTCTCCCCATGGATATGGTATGGGGGGGGATATGGTATGGGGGGTTTATAGGTATTGCTCGGGTATAAATAGGGGTTTCTAGTAAAAATAAGGAATATATTGTAAAAATGGGGTTTTTTTAATTGGAAATGTGTATTGGGAGGGGGCCTCAACAAAAGGATTTTTGTAAGTAATTATCAATATCTGGTCAAATTAGGGGTATTATTTAATATCCCATGAACAAAGGCTCTATGACATGGTTTCGCTAAGTGAAGACCCTGTGCTACGTCCACCAAAGTTTGTTAATCTTTTTATTAATTTGTCGAACATCGGGGGTAAATGATGGTCTATTTTATTCTATATGACATTTCAGCATAATTGCAGAGTCTCACATTTTTATTATGTTAAGAATGAATATAATCATCATGGGGATCATGCTTGGATTTCTCCCTAGTTCACTTTTGTTTCCATTTTTCTCATCCCAGTTCCCTCCTTGTGAAGTTTTTTTTTAAACGACTTCATAGGAATTATTCCAAGATCACTCTCGAAGCAACTTCATAACCGCTTATTTTTAGTCGTCCCTAATTTCCCAAGATTTCCTCTCACCGTGGGTCATACTCCATCAAAGCAAATTATGCAAAGGTTATCAGTGGGTAATGAATATCATTGCTTCAACACAGATCCATGAAAAAAATATTAGCTTCCAGCCTTGGGTCCATATTCCATGATGGTTGTTTACCTGATTGTCTAGTAAGATCAAATGAAAATGGAATTCTAACCGCACCCTAACCGTCATCAATTTTACTGTTATTTTTCCATTAACTATCACCAATTATAATAAATATATTATTAGGTTCTTGAAATTGTAAGGAATAACAAATATAATATTAGGGGATGTTACAATACTCCCCCTAAAAGGTACACCCTCCTCGGTGTTGACATCTTTAAATCTTTGGTCTTCAACATACATTTACCCCTTTGATAATGAGCTTCATCTTTCTTTTCTTTTCTTGCCATTACTTTTGATATCTTCAATTTCTTGTTTTTCTCAACCTGTTATTTTCATAAACAAACAAGCTATTTCCAATATTCATATAATACATATGCATACATATAAATTTTCAAATAACAAAAAGCATATTTTCTTTTTGTAACATATTGTTGGTTCTTTCATAACAACCCTTTAGATCTTAGTCTCACTCTCAAGATTCACCTGCATCATCTGTTAGTGACACATGAAAATATATAAAATCCATAATATATGGCAAAATAATTCATGCACTTTCATTTTTCTATGTTTTATAACAACCATGTATGATTTTGCTTTGCTTTGCAACGTAAATACTCATATCAAACTAACATAACATGTATATAATCATAATTTTTCTTCACATATTACGAAACATATAATAATTAAAGCATTAACGATGTTCATAATAAAAATATTTTATCACATTTGTCACAATAGGATTCACTTCATACATAACTATACAACTAATGTTTCCTCATTCATCATAAAAATACCAAAAACCACACACACATTCCTTTTGTATGGCATTGATGTTCCAAGCACTTCTTGAATGAAATATTCTTTCAAAAGTTTTAGTATGCATATATACATGAAGGTCATCTCCTCATGGAACCTCAAGTTCACGTGAAGGCCTCCTCAACCTGTATATATATAATATTCATCTAATATAAGGATGATACCCTTCATCGACTTTTTATAGCTCTGAGGCGTATCTCTGACATAGATCTCGGAAGCTCTCAATATCTAAAAACCCACATATCTCTGAGCCTGAAAGCTCAACATCACAAAGGTTTCCACTACAAAACCTAACACCTCAGTTGGGTGCTCTCTGGCAGTTTTGCTTCAGAGCCTAACACCTCATCTGGGTGCTCACTGGTAGCTCCTTGCCTAGAACTCAATATCATAGAGCGTTCAACAGATCCTAACACCTCACAAGGGTGCTTACTGGAAACTCTGTACTAACTTATTAAAAAATTCAGAGTCTAAACAATTTAGGTTCTCCAAAGCTAACACACTTAACACCAAACTCAATTTATCTTGTTTTATTCACATTTTAATCATCAAAATCCTTCTTCCCTTTTTATTTGTTAGTTAATTCTAAATATTCTTTTTGAAAGGGGTATGTTTAGTGTAGAAATTTTTTCTTGGAACAAGTGAATTAATTTCTATATAAATATAATTCTGAAATTGAGAGTTTAAAGAGCTATACGGTTAATTGCCTGGAATCTTGGGTTTAAAGTTTGCTCCCTGCAGCTTCAAGTTGCCACCAGTAATTGAAGAAAGTAAATTATTCCATAACCTAGAATTCTCTTATGCTCACTCTTAGTTCTAGTATAGAGCCTAACATCTCCACGATGTTCTTTGGTAGCTCTGCATTATTTCATTGATACATTCCATAGAGCCTTCACCTCTTGTGATCTCTGGAATCTCTCTCTTTTATTTATTTCTTTCTCTAGATATAATTTTCTGCATGCCTTTTCTCTTTACCTAGGACTTTTTATAGCAAATAACTAACTCTCCTTAGTACTGACCACTTGTCTTCATAAAGAATGTGGAGGATTTGGTAACTGCTTTAAACCCAGGTTTTTGTCAATTACAACAACCTATGTCTGATATTATTTCAGACGAAACATTGATGGCAGGAAATATTCTTCATCCTTAATAAAGTTACAATTACCATAATCAAGTATTTCAGTATAATTTGTAAACTTCTAACAAGTATATTCTCATCATGTCAAGTTATCTAAACTATGTTTTTGTCAAAATGTGTTTGTTTAATCAGATGATAACATCTTACTAATCTTTCATAATAATCTATGAATCATAGTGTTTCTAGATGTTACCTTTTTCCATCGAAAAGTTCATATTTTGTCCTTGGTTATCTTATTGATTCCCATGTGGCAGTGCTTCTTGCAACCATGCATACATATTCCTTTGCATAATATATTACTTTTTCATAAACTTAGTTGTAACTACAATTTACCGACTCACACCTTAAACAACCTTCATTTCTTACTCTCTATAAGCTTAAATTTACCCTACCAATTCCATTAGTTTTGATTCAGTTTGACGAAGTCTTTTGTTACCAAGTAAACATATACATTATACAAACAACCTTTGCAAAGGGGGTTATTTACCTCATTCTTTTATCAATAAAATTATATATCAACAAATTTCTTCTCAAATGCATTAAACACCAATGTTACACAGAAAGTACAATCTAGATGTGATAATAGCTATCTTTGTGGATAATTCTGGTACATTTATCATACTTAATCTTGTTCATATGGAAATATGGCAATATACTCTATCTTGTTGATTCCTCATTCCTTATTGATCATAAACTTGAATATATACTAAACTACTAAAACTTTTTCTAGCTCAACTATATCATACCACCCTTCTCAAACATCTATAACTCCATATTTCCAACAATCCTTTATTAATAATAAACTCACTATGCATCATACTCTTCTAAAATAAACTCAACAAGTTATATAAAAAATTTGAAATTTAATGAAATCGAATATATCACATTGTTAATTTTTAGACAGAACTTCATTCTTAATGTATTTATTTTTGCATTTCAGTTATGCAACTAGCTTCATACATTCAGGCTCATGATCCTAAGTGATCTAGTTCATGTACTTTAACAACCATAACATTAAAACAATATGTCTTCTATAACGTGCATGCCCATAAGTAGAAATAAAATATCGTATTCAAATAATTAACTCTTCACAAAGTTCATACATGCCTGTATATAAGCGAGACCAGTAGGTGTGAGTGTTGACAATGTGCTTTGATACCATTTGTAACAAACCCAACTTCCACCTGACCATCTTTATGGAAATGGGGTATGAAAAATTTCCTTACATATAATTTAAACTACCAAGAATGTTAGTGCCAATGACTATTTGTCACTAACAATAAAAAAATGACTCAATATTCATACACATGGAAATATATTTAATTGATACACTGATATATCATGTGAAGAATAACAATATAATCCATATCAAACTAATATCTTATAAAACCATATTTGCTTAATAAATAGCCTTCAATTAAACGCAGTTAAAATAAGATAATCTTCTCTTTGTTCATATAGTCATAATCATATCCATCTATTCACTAAATATAATTCTATTCTTACATAACATCTTAAATCATATGTCCATGGTTCCACATCTATACATTAGAAGCTAGATTAATACGCTAGATTAATCCAACACCAAGTTAACTTCCTATTTTCAAGGCATTAATACAATCCTTTAAAACAAATAATAATTTAATTGCACACTTGTTGCTAGACAATATTTCATTGACTTATAAATATTCGCCAATATACAAAGTATATCATCTATCATCATTATTCATTGGAGAAAACACAATACTATTATTTTAGTTTTTCTTATAACATTAAGATTCATATGCTTGTTGTGTGCGAAGCCTTAACATTTACATTTAAATAACATGATTCCAATCCATTCACTACTTGCAATTAAATAAATGAATATTCTTTGTCAAGATAAGATTTCGAAGCATTAACTTGCATAAATGAAGCACCTAAGATATAATGCTAAAGAGAGACACCAGTATACCTTCACACCAACCATGGCGCTAGTCCACCAAAGCTTGTTGATATTTTTATTAATTTGAACAACATAAAGGGTTACAATTCTATAGCACACCTGCTCCTGTTTATTTTCCTTTCTCCACAAGTTCTACACTGTTCTATTTAGCCTTATCACAAAGCCTTCCTCTTAAACATGGATAATATCATCTAAAATAAATAGAAATATTTTCAACTAACTATCCCTAATAAAAATTACAAGTAATAGCAAGTATGGGTTTATCCTAGAGAGGTCATCTCTCTTTCCCTAAATGCAGAGAAGAAAATAAAAGATATTCAGGTAAATCTGTACATTTTACGAATCTTCAAAAGAATGAACTTCAAGAAATGAGTTTCAAGAAAATGAAGGAGGAGGAAGCTTACCTCTTAAGCATGAAGATAATCTTAACTGAAATCGCAATAATCATAGGAATTATTTTTCCAATATCACTCTCGAAGCAACTTATTTTTCAGTCGTCCCTGATTTCCCCAAGATTGCCTCTCCCCATGGGTCGTCCTCCATCAAAGCAAATAATGAAAAGGTTATCAATGGGTAATGAAGATCTTGCTTCAACGCAAATCTATCTTCCAGGATTGGGTCCATATTCCATGTCAGTTGTTTACCTGGTTGTCAAGTAAGATAAAATGGAAACGAAATTCTAACAGCACCTCATTAAGTTTACAGTTCTTTTTCAATAACCATCACCAATTAAAATAAATATATATTATTAGGTTCTTGAAATAATAAGCAATAACAAATATAATATCAGGGGATGTTACAGTGTTGTTTAGAGTTCCAATGTTTGATTTTCTTGGTGTTGTTTAGATGCATAGTTTTGTGGAAATTTTCCACTAAATCAAGTTGAAAATTTGAGCAAAATTGAAATTGTTCACAAATTACGTTATAATGGGCAGTGTCATCATCTTCTCTAAGATGCATTAGGTTTGCTTTTCATAATTTTATTTTGGTCTTTATTTGATCCATCTTGTGTACATTTAAGTATCCCAGAAATGTCAATATCATTTTTCAATGACTAAAAATGCAAAAATGCACCTCATGTCATATGCATTCATAGTCTACTTTCATGAAAAGAAGTTTCAATTTTCATTATTTTTAAAATAATTTGTAACTTCTAAACATAAATTGGAGTTGGAAATATGATGTAGAACTTGGAGTTTTAGTATACATTTAAATCGATGATTATTGAAAAGTGTACACTATAAAAGTGCCGAATGCATTTACGACCCCACAACAGTTTCTCATAAAGTCATTTCAGAGCAAGGTTGAACTTGATGTCCTTTTGAAAATATAGATGGTCGACCCTAATACTTTCATACTTACACCAAAAAAATAGTATCCCATTGTTGTGTTCAGAGAATCCTACAAGTTGCTTGAAGTTATGCTCTCTATATTTTATGGTGCAGAGAATTTCCAGTATTTCAAATTAGAATGGACTCCTTTGGAATATTATATAGAAACTACATGTAAAATATTCAATTGGGCACAAATATTTTTTATTGGAGTTAGCTTTCCACCCGACCATTTGCACCAATCGGATGACCTGGCTCGTTTGAGCTTTCACATCATGCATTGCTGGTCATCGGATTGGTGCAAATGGTCGGGTGGAAAGCTAACTCCTTTTTAATTACCTTTAAAGATGTCATTTTTCAAGAACAAAAAACTCGAGCTACAAGAAAACCTAGTTTTTATCTTTCGACTTATCTTATGGATATTGTGTGTGCTTCATTCGACTATCTCGCTATGAGTTGGAATTGGACAAGGTAAAATCCTCCAATCCATATTTATTGTTGGATTTTGTGGGAGGATAACTACAAGACGCATATCTATGATATCTGCGCTAATTTCATTAGTGTCGTTCATTTTTTATTTTCAAGAAAAATGCTCCCAGTGTTTCCGAAAATGCTCTTTCTTTGATCTCAAATATGGGTGATTGATATACCACAAAATACTTCACCTATCTCAAAATATGGGGCAGTAAATCAGTACGCCTCTTACCTAGGGTTGTTCCTGATAGGATGGCTCTTGTGGAAGTTTCCTTCCATATTGTTGTAGATGGGGTTCATGGACAATGTAATTCCAATAAAAGAAGAGAATGCCCCAAATTCCCTTTATATATTAGGTATTTGGTGTTTCAAAATGAAGCTCATGGTGGTTTTTCCAAGGAGATGATTCGTTTGAAGTTAGGTTTTCCAGATAAAAGAATGCACAACCCCAAAAGGTTTGTACCAGATCTTTTTTCTCGAGATTATTTAAAGAATTCCTATATACATGAGCAAGAACCAGATGATTCTTTATATTAGGGCGCACATAGATTTAAAGAAGTTATGAGTAAAGTGGTTGATTTGGATCACAGAATACTTATTCATGAGGCAAAAAAATAGTCGAAGCTCAAGGTGCTAGAGGAAAGAAATAAATTCTTTGATCAGTAGGAAAATAATGTTAAGGAATCAAAGCAGACAACTAATGAAGTCCCAATGTCTAGTCCTGGTCCAACTTAATATAAGGTTCAACAGTAGTTGGAGAAGAATCAAGGAAAGAATCTTGTGTCTACCTCTCAACCTTCCTCTCCTATTCAGAATTTTAACGCCTTGTTTTAAACAAGTCAGAGCCTTCAAGGTAAGTCGGCTCCTTTGACTGAGTCAGTTTACCATGTTTCTCCTATTCCTCGAATTGCACCTAATAATTCTATTAAGATTGAAGGAGAAGTTAAACCAACTGACCTTCCTTCTCAAACATCTACTAATGACATTATTGACCTAGAAAAAGAACAACCTGTAGAGGTTATTAATCCAACTCCAGTTACTCTAGAACCTCAACAATCTTTTACAATCTTTTACTCTTGAAGACACTCAGGTTATCAATGGTAATGTCACTAGTTTTGGTTCTCAACCATCTCTAGTTAATGGGTTATCATATTTTCATACTGTAGAAGATCCCCCCACTCAATCTATTTCTAATTCACCTCACAATTCTCAATATCTTCCCATTACTCCCAAATCATATGCTCACACTACCAATCTTGTTGATGCTTTCCCCAATCCTCACACCAAGTTCGATCCTTTAATTGATGTTATTACCTCACAATAGCCAGAATCTTCCCAACATAATCTACAATTGACTGAGGCTGACACTTATAATGTTCCCTTACAATCACATAATTCTCTATCTATCCAAACGACTCAACCTCTCGTCGATGACTTGCTAATAACCAATAAGGATCAAACTATTTTTCCAGTTCGTCAAGAGTCTACTCAGTTAATTCCTTCTACCCTTAACCAATCATTGCACATTGTTAGCACAACATAGCTTCTAACTTCTACAAATGAAGAGTCAACAAATTTTGGTGAAGATGTTGTAGTAGCAAATTAGGAGACTATTGTTTTAGTAAGAAACATAAAGAAATGTTGAGGAGGGATTCCAAAAGAAGCAGAGAAGGTCAAGTTCTTCCTAGATCAGTTCCTAATCAAGTTATTTGGAAACATGCCTCTGATGATCCCCACATAGAAGCTATATAAATGAATGCAACTATGGGATCCTTGCAGAGAATGACTATGATTATGTATTTCTATTGACCAAGGCATTGGAAGAAAATAAAGAAAATAATGTGATATTGCATATTGAAAATGATACTCTAAAGAAGCCTATCTAATCAAGCAAATGGAACAACTCAAGGTTCAACATCATTCAGAATTACAGGGTTTACAAGAGCAAATCCAACAATTGTCACAACAGGATGACATTGCAGAAGCAAAGGTAATTCAACAGGATTCTAATCTTGTTGATATTAAAATACAAATGGAAAAAAATACAGATTACAATGCCTCTTCTTCATTTTTCAAATTAACTTCACAGGAGTTCAAGGATGAAGTTATTTCTTGCAATGATAATTTGAAAATGACTCAGGTATTGCTCTTTCAAGGGATAAATGAAGTATAGGATGGCAATGATGTATTTGAGCATTTGTCAGATATCCTTGTTGATCATGTAAATAGAAGAAAGAAATCCAATTCATCTTATTAACAATTGTGTCAATGGCAGACACACCTCAAAATTCTCCTCAAGATCTACCCGTATAGATTCAATCAAACTTATGACAATCTGATTATCAATTAAGTCTTGGGAACTCGCATGTGATGATGTCAATCACATAATTGAAAAGGGTTAGAAAATTTGTATTAAGCAATGGATGCTTACTGATGATCACATGGAGACTTTAGGCATTCCTTGTTTTGATGAATGGGAAAAAACCAGACCTAGAAAATTAAAATTTGCTAAGGTGGAGGTGCAACAAGATCAATCAGCAGATATGATCCGAGATAATATTACTCGGATAAGTATATCTTCATTTAGGTTGTTTGTTTTGACTCCAACACAACTTGGACTACCTTGCAAGGAGTTTCAGATAGTTGGTCGAAGATTCGGTTCAAAGAAGTTAGATCTCTCTTATGTAAAGAAAAATTACATCTTGAACATGCCAATTACCCATATCTTACCGAAATGTGGGATGTACATTCTAAATGGAAGGATTTTGTTACTTATCCTTTGTAGAGTAGTTAGCATTCATGTTTCAGGTTTAAAGTATTTCTCTTTATTTTGTGGATTTGTCTTATCTACTTTATTGTATTTATTTGACCCCTTCGATGAGGCAAGAGAGGATACTCTGTAGAATCGTTGGTAGAATTTCTTGTGCCAATACTTGTATGAAGTCTCTCTCTTTTGATGAACCAGTTATGTAAATTTTTGCATACTTGTTAATGAAAGGTGGAATAATTCCTACATGCAATGATTCGATAACCTATAGATAATGTTTTATTTATTTCTTTGTGTCCTTTTATTGAATCACGTATTAATTAATCTCACATGTTAATGATTACAAAGGTTAATTAATCATTCTATATTTTTCTATTATGATGAGCTAATGTTACAAGGTCACATGATTTTATTTATATGCTACCATTATGGCATATTTCCTTTTTGTATTTTCAACATGATGAGATACTGACTCTGATTTAATTGTTTGTTTAATTTCATAATTGAATCTTCTTGGCATTTTGGTTTGTTTCATAATTATGCACATGGATTTTTCAATTTAACTATGAGTAGCAAGGGCTTTGATTAATCAATCAAATATTTTTCTTTGGTTGATTTTCAATAATATCATGATTAATAACGTAATCAGATGCCATAGTTTTAACTGATTCGTAGTAGGATCCCGTGCTTGGATTTTGTAACCAAGTCTACTTTGATTTACTTTAGAAAAAAAAATTATGTTAAGTTACTTTCAACAACTTCCAATCATAAGTATCATTTTCTAAGGATCAAACCCTTAAATCCAACAGAGGATTAAATCCGTCAGAAGTTATCATCCCAAACGACTTGGAAATAGGAAAATTCCTTGCTAGGATTTTCTGAAGTTATCAGATAGGATTGAGTTCCTTGCATTGACAACCGAATCTTTTCTCGGCATCAACACAACATTAAGATTGATTTCTCATAAATAAATTTTACAATTGCAACTAAATCAATTTTTAAATCCTACAATCATACACCCATTTAATTATTACATGTATGTGAGGTGTTGCAATATCCTATGTTGATCCCATGGAAGAATCAAGGTTAGGAGGACTAATGTCATCCCACCTTGATGCAATTGTTTCATCTCGGAACAACTGTACATGCCAAAAAACATCAGTTACATATAAATACTTTAAGCAAAGTTTATCTAATAATTGTCAAATGTACAGTTAAATATATACTCGATGATTTACAACAATTTACAAATCATACTGACCTCAGACAAAATACTATCTCATGCAGTATTCTTTGTAGAGCCATGGAAAGTATGCATGCAATGAGTGCATCGATGGGGTAATGCATGGTTGTTGGAAGAATTATTTTCCTCACTACCTATCATGGAAGGTCTATAATTAGTGGGTATTGAAGGAACTGCACTCGAGGGTCCTCCATATTGATCTGATGGATCATGTCTAGATGACTCCATGAATGAACCATGACGCGACACACTACAGTGTAACTTGTGATAAGGTAGTGGAAATGTTAGCTGGGTGAGCTAGTAACTGAGGTGTAGGGGGAGGAGGGGGGTGGGGGGGTGGTAGGCATACACTTAGGAGCAAGTGTCCCTCTCATTATGTTACTCCTAATGGTTGGTATCTCTTGGGAAGATCCAAGACCAACGCCTTGAAACTCACTAATGTCAAAATAGTTCACGTGGAGACCCAATATGAACTCGGCATATAGTTTCCGAAGAAAATATACTGGAACCTCCCTATTGTTGCAAGGAAGTTTGTCGAAAACCATAAACCATCAACTTATCCAGTTTTGTTTCCATGGGTTGTATGTGCACCAATACATGCAAAGGAACCTCTTGTGTGGATCATGGGGTTGGATAGTCTTGGGGTTAATGAAAAAACTAACAATACTTTGTTTTGAAATGTTCAAACTTTGATTTTTTCTCTACCGAGGCGAGTGGAATAGGACTGTCTCATCCTGGCCCTATATTTAATTACGCTCAACAATTGACCATGGGCATTGTCAACAGAGGAAATGATGTCATTAAGGGATGTGGCTAAGAATAGTCTTGACGGTTCCCGTTGTGGTTCTGAGCTCTTGAACCAAGGTTCTTAATTGGTTTAAATGTTGGTTAATTTGACTTTATGTGCTTGGGTTCTTCTCATGGTTAATGCTTACTTTTGAATTTGGTTCAAGGTTTTGTGTGCTTGAGTTATCCTTGGGATTACTTTTAATGTATGTGTTTGGTTCCCAAGTTTATTCCAAAATAATGATTTCTTTTGAATTATGATTCATTTACGATTAATTTTTTTTATTAAATCATAAAAATAGAAGAAAAATGACAAAAATAGAAGAAAATTAACTAGATGGATGGTTGGGATGCTTGATTGGTGGAGAAGGCATGCACGTGTTGTGTATCATTGTGATAGAAGCCGCAGATGCCATGGAAAAGGGACAGAATGGTGAGAAAATGGGTCACAACATGCTTTTTATACATAGAGGAGTGTGCACACATTATTAGTGTGTGCGTGTTTTGGGAACGCTCACACATTAATAATGTGTACACGCTTTTAGAATGCATGTGTGTTTGTTTCACCACGTGGTTGCTTGCGTGGAGGTTTTGACAATTGCCAGACCAGGAACACATGTGGGTGTTATTGAATTTTGGCACTAGTGCATTTCCATTACAATGAAAGTGGGTACCATCTTCGTGTAGGGACCCTAAACAGTTTGGAATTTTCAAGTTGAAATAATTGAAATTGGTAAAAAAACCTTTGGTAAGATCCTTATTTTTCATGGTTCAAATTTTATTTTTGATTGTAAAAATAGATTTAATATCTTCAAATTGTATATGTGAATCTATATTTTAAACAAAAAAACACACACACACATATATATAACTTCGAATTAATTACAATATATCTCCATTTTCTACAAATATAATAAATAACAATAACACTGACAAAAATGAAATATATTTATATTTATTAAATGTCAACCACATAAATAATCATGACTTTGGTAGCGTAAATAATCATGACTTTGGTAGCATGTTAAGTGGGGTAAGGTGAGAAGAGACCATATTGGGACAATATGCTATACTTTCAAATTCAATTTCAGTGTAAACGTGTTTTTACGTGAGTTTCAAAATTTTAGCTTTGCAACGTTTGTCTTGAAAGTTTTGAATCTTGATAAAGTATTTTCAGGTAAAAGGGTGTGAGACGTTGAGTAATTAAACTCAGCACATGCATTGAGAAGAGTCTCTTTGTATGAGGTTAGTGTAGCTTAAATTTAAAGTACATTTAAATGTTTATATTATAAAGTTATGTATTTTTTCAATTTTAAATCAAAATGTGACAGTCAAACCATTTTGGCTAAAATTAACCAGCTTGATAAGCAGGCTTTAATGCCACAGCTACTGCTAAGCAGGTAGTTTTGGATGCATAATGGCTGCTGTGTAGTTAGCTTCTCTGCAATTTGTCTTAATAGAAATTTAACTCGACATGATTCTTTTTTTTAAGTCAAATGTTTTAAGAAGTTAGTGAATGTATTTATGTTTTAATGGTGTTCAGAGCAACTTAGATTTTTTTATCAATTTTAGTTAATAGAATCATACTAATCACGTAAAATATGTAATTCCAATAACTATATCTATAATTTTAATAAGAGTAGTATAAGAGTTAATCGAAAAGCCCTTAATTCTCTTGAATTCAGGAAAGCAAATCAGGTTAAAATGACAATTTAGACTACTAAAATCTTAATTTTGGTTTTCTAGGTAGTGGGTAGTTTTAAAATCGATTAAGGTAAATAAATCTGATTGCTAAAATTGCCAAATTGCAAAAATAGCAATTTCCAAAAATAATTTTAGCAGATTTCTATAAAAAGTTAGTTTAAAAAAATGTTTTAATTATCTTTTATATATAATTCCAATAACTATATCCATAATTTCATCCATTTTGATTCACCTAAATCGATGACAATTAAATTTAAAAAATAAAATAAAATAAGATATAATTATATAAATATAGAAATAATGCACGAACATATTTATATTTTAATTTTAATTATATTTAAAATTTTAAAAAGATGGGATATTTAACTATTTTAATGGTGAAAAAAATATAAAAATAAAATGGATTTATGTTTGTCTATGTAAGATACAATCATATAAATATAGAAAACAATGCACAAACATATTTATATTTTAATTTTAATCATATTTAAAATTTTAAAAAATTGGTGATTTAACTATTTTAATGGTGAAAAAAAATATAGAAATAAAATGAATTTATGTTTGTTGACTTTATTAAAAAATTTATAATTGTTAAATATTTTTTTATTATGGTTAGTTTTTTTTTTTTTTTTTCAATCTAGTTTATGGTGTTGTAAAATTTATTGTGTTGATTTTTTATAATATATAATTGGTTTATCTAATTAATTTATCAAATAAATTGAGAGGAATTAAATATTTTGAAGTGTAATTCAATCTAGTATAAAAATGAAAGAAATGTTATATTTATCAAACAAATTGTAAGGAATTAAATATTTTGACATGAAATTCCACTTAGTGTAAAAATTAAGAAAATGTTAAATTTAATTAGATTTGTTAAATTTATTTTAAGATAAATTTAAGTAGATATTAATAAATTAAATAACATAAACATGAACACTTTCATTTATATTCACATTGTAGTTTTACATTTCTCCATATTATATTATAAAATAGATCTCAAAGCACAATAAATGATTCTATTTATAATAAAAATAATGTATTCTACATCTTTTTTGTATTGAATAAAGAAGTTGTCTTAATGTTCTAGGAATTTGAACTTTTTTCTATGACATTGCTGATAAAATTGCAATTTTTTATTGATGAAATTGTTGTTTTTTTATGTAAAAATGGGCAATGCCATTTAAAACTAACAATGAACTATCAATGTTAACATTTGATATCTACAATTTCATCAATCTAAAATGATACTCGAGAAATTTCAATTTCAATTTTTGTTATTAGAATATTTGAACCTAAAATAGATTCTATTATTAATTTTTTTATAAAAATTTTGCACCTAAAAAAATTTGGAATTGGAAAATTGAACCCTCATACATATTGGTACATGTGAAAATTTTAGCTTTGCAACATTTGTGTCTTGAAAGTTTTGACTTGTAGTTTTGATCAAGTATTTTAAGGTAAAAGAGTGTGAGCACTGATCAAATTTGAAGGGTGGGTCTTAATTTCAATTGGAAGGGTATTTATTTTCTGAACCCTTCAGAGATGAAAGGCAATATAAATAATTGTACTTCAATTGACAAATATAAATTAACTGAACCTTTCACTAAAAAAATGTAAAAAACAAATATTGTTTGTTCAAATTTTCACAATTTTAAACAATTGAGCATCCCTTAATATCTACAAGAAAAAATGATAGATTTTCAATAAAACTTATTTTGTACACATTTAATTGTTATATTGTATTTTTTTCCAGTTAGAGCATACTTCATTATACCAAAAAACTAAGTTTAGACTATGCCATAACCATATTGGGGCATCCACGTGCAATACAAGCTTGAGAGATGTAAGAATGATAAGGATTGGGCACCTAAGAAAAAATAATGCACAACTCAACAAACATTAAAAAAAAATCCTACATACCAAG
This sequence comes from Pseudotsuga menziesii, assembly GCA_001517045.1. NCBI lineage: Eukaryota > Viridiplantae > Streptophyta > Pinopsida > Pinales > Pinaceae > Pseudotsuga > Pseudotsuga menziesii. The sequence continues at coordinate 165,748 of LPNX010464305.1, forward strand.
CAAGTTAGCAAAGCTGGCATAACCACGGTCGGGGCATCAATTGTTTTTGTTCAACACTTGTCGTGAAAGCATACATGTATGGAATGAAGGGGTAATGGAATCAAGCCTAAGTCAATTGAATCCCTGCAACTCACTACATGTTTGAGTCCCAACAATAAGTCATTTAGATTGAACCAAAATACCAAAAGAAGTTTATTAATGGCTAGATTTGAGAAAGTTCTAGGTGTGAGTAATTAAGGGCTGGAGACTCTACAATTTGTTGTGTTTCATACCAGTCCATGATTTAGTGAATCGACAGTCGTGTGTAGGAATTTAAGTTATTTAATGAAAACAATTATTGTGTATAACCTCTATGTCTAAACAGTTTTACATGCTGACGTAGGCCACTACCCTCTTTATTGTCTTACCAAAAGGCATGATAATGAGGAAGAAGACCTAAAATTATGGACTTCACCTTCAAAGAATGCCTTGCAATCACATCAGTAAGGAGTGATAAGAAGATCACAACAATCCAACGTGTCGAACCTCAGTTGATAATCTTAATTAAATACTTATACGATAAATTTAATATAACACTTACTTATAGTTGTATCTTATTCTTTACGTCTTGACACATTTAATATTTTATGGTTGTCTTTGTGCCTTGACCCAATTCGTATTATAAGGTTAGGATGTACATGCATAATAATCCTGAGTTATGACTATGAGATGAGGATTTAAAGGGAAGAGGATTTAAAGACAAATCATTTTTACATGTATTTTGGTGGTGTCGAGGACACCACCAAATGTTTGGAATGACAGAGGGAGATTACATCATGATCATGCTAGCCATCAAATTGAAGACTATTCTGGAGCCAGCAATTGTTTTTTTTTTAATTTTATTAATAACCATTATTTATCCATATCGTGTGCCCAATGACACCTCTATAGCAATGCATAAATCGACCTCTCCACAATTTGTGATCCTAGCTACATGCCATTATTTGTATTTGCATGACATCGAGTGTTGTTTATAGTCGCAGTGAGTCCATGATATTCATTCAATAAATGAAGTCTTGTAGAGGAAAACTTATCAAATCGGCCTTTTGAATTTCATTTTGACGAAAAAAGAGTGGACATTGGTAGGGAGGTTCACATGGATAATAGGCACAAATTTTTGAGCTTGTTTCAAGCCTAGTAGTAGACTAGTAGTTGTTCTTTTCTGTTATAGCAATAGTTGTTGACACAATGTCACACTTTACATTGCAGCACCTAAGCAGTGAGTGCATGACATGAGTGACTGAGTGATTATAATTTATCATATTTCCAATATTTTGAATGATGAGTTGAACTTTATAGCACGACAAATTTATATGGATAGGTAATTTTAAATGTTGATATAAATTATGCCCTTCTTAATTGGATGGGTAAAATTCAGATTTTAATTTTTTTTTGAAAAATAATTTTAACATTACACTTCTGGGAAGGGTTGTGAAGGGTTCAATTTTGAACGTTGAGTGTGAGAGGTTGAGCACTTAAACTCCACACATGCATTGAGAAGAGTCTTCAGGCACGTTAGTGTAGGCTGTAGCTTAAATCCAGGCTTCAGGAACATGGAGTTTGAACGAGTTCCTGTCGGTTGTGTACTTTTCTGTTGCCATGTGTATGTTTTTTATATACAATGTACTTTCTGCCATTTTTGTCAAAAGGTTTTAGGAGGACTTCACCTACACTCATAATTACACCGATATTTGAAGAATTGTCAGAAATATGGTTCTATATTATCTAAACTAGCAATTGCCCCAAGAAGGTGCAATAATACGCCGATAGGCTGTTGTTGGAAAGGGAAAAAAGTTTAAAAAAAAAAAGAAACTCAAAACGAGTTTGTACAAACCTGGCATTATACCTTGAGAAAATTGACTACAAGCTTTGCACGAAAAGAAAATGAAGGGCCAATTGTAAGAAGAAAGTTTTGTAGAGAAGGGAAATGAAGGGCCAATTGTAAGAAGTTGTATCAGGATAAAATAAATAGTTACATGAATATTCACATCACAAATAAGCAACCAGTTTTCGATGGAGTTCATTACTGGAAAGTAGGATATGTTGGTTTTCTTGTTTTTTTATTAAATTTAGAAGATTTTGCTTAAAGTAGATATAAAAATATTCAAGATACAAACTGATCACCTTCAAGGAAAGTCACCCTCTAATTCAGAAGTTAGCCACCAGAGGGAAAATTGCTCACCTCATAGTGCAAGGAACCTCTCAAAACCAATTATTCAAGAATGCAACCTTCAACCTCATTGACTTCTCTTTTCTTAAACAAATGAGTGATAACTTCATCTAGTATTCTCAACAAACCACACACCAAAAGAGAAGATTTACAACCTATGAGGCACACAGACTCTCTCATCCTGAAAAAGATATAAATCACTCATTTGGATGTGCAATCTGTCACCTTAACCCAATGAATTACTCACTTTGGAGGTAAGCATGCTCTCAACCTCAATAAATTGGTAGCCTGGTAATTGGTAGCTCAAAGTTTATGTTTTATAATTGTCTCTTGTTGACTTGGTTCATCAACATTTCACCCTACCTTACAATTGTCTCTTGTTTCCTTGGCTCATCACTATTTCACCTTATAGCTTTTCATTTACTTGAAAACAAGTCATCTAGATCTATTTATGGATTTTTGCACCAAAAAGTGATCTAGATCCATAGGATTTTGGTAGGAGTGGAAATCTGACCCCTTATAAAAGCCTAGCAAGTCATTTCAATTAACATGGTTTTCCTTAAATAAAAATTCCCTAAAACATTCTACTATCAAATCTGAGGTCAAATGAAATAACCTTGTTTTTATTAAATATGAAGTGATTTCAACTTACATGGTTTCCCTTGACTAACTCTACCCTTAAAAACTATGCTACAAAAATGAGATTGGTTTATGTCAACAAGAGCCACAAGGTTGCAATGTCCCCGCTACATGAAAAATTGGGATTTGTAAATAGATACATTCATCTTGAAGGGATCTAAGCTAGAATTGTTGCTCAATCAACCAAAAATTCATACATGAAGAGACCATGTCCCTCACAAAATTAAGCACAATCAAATAATATCTAAAGTAGCAGAAATCATGCTCTGTCATTAGATCAACATTCATTATAACCAAATACATTTTTTCCCGATTACTTGTATGCTTTCTAAAATTGAACATTTTGAAGGATATGACATATCTCACATGCGTTGTTTATTATTTAAAGAAAATATTATTTATGTTCATTTTTGCATATGTTGATGGAAACCATCCATTTGGGAGTTATGTACCCTAGGCTGATCTAGTTTCTTGAAAATAAGATGTATAAAACAATGAATTAACATCAAATAACAATAGTTCAATGATGCATTTTAACCAACCATATACAACCACTTCACTTGTGCTAGGCGTGTCAAGTTTCAAGATTTTGAATAGACATGATATTGAGATATTGTTTTTCTCATCCTCATAGGAAATGTAGATCTCAAATCAAATTTTATGCAGATTAATAGTAGGTAAAAGCCATTCCAGTTTCGAGGACATGAGGGTGAGATCACAACTTTCATGACCAAGTTCAAAGCGTTAAGGATTGTGCTATAGTGCTCCAAAAATGTAATGTGATGTATGGATTAAGGATCCATATTGAAATGTCCACCCAAATGTTCTATATTGTAATGTGTACGCTGGTGCAACCCTGGTAAACACCAGAGATTATTTTAAGGAACCATACTTATTTAAAAGTGTATAAATGTTGGCGAATCTTACCAATTCTTAAAATGCCAACTATAAAATGTTTGGCGATATTTTTCAAAAAATATTTTAATTTCCAAGGATTTTATATCGTTTATATAATAATTTGGCGATTTTTAGGGTGAAAAAAGTTTACCCCATCAAAATTGGGCGAAACAGGGCTTCAAAAAATGCAAAATGGCGAATCTTTTTTTGGAGAAAACCCCTAAAAACGGCCCATGGGCTAAATTTCGCCCCTAAAATTATCCCTGGTAAATACCAATTCTAGTACTTGGCTCAACATTCTAAATCTAATCAATTCGTGAGTGTGGCAGTGTGCAGAATTCTATAACACAAGTTGTTAAGCCCTAAATGTTGGTCACATTCTCCCTATAGTGTGGCACTTTACTTCCTATATGGTGGTGTATTACATATTATTGATGTAGGCTTGGGTCTATTAGTGGGTCTATTAGTTGTCATTGTACAACTATGTCTCCTATATAGGAAGGTGGTACTTTCATGTTAGCAAGCATTGTATATTGTATTGTCTTAGGCACACCGTACATTGTGTAAGGAGGTTCTTCCCTCGAACAAGATTGATATTCATCTATTTTCTTCATTATTAAGGCATGGATTACTTTCTTCTTCTCTATTTCTGTTATTTTGTATTATTTCTCAAACTTGCTTGCATAACACAAGTGCACATGGATATATAGTACACCAGTTCTAACACACTAAGATAAAAGAAACATGCATATAAACCGCATTCATAGATAACTTTTAATTTACAAGCAACCTTCGCAAAAACCTTTGTGACCATTAGTAGAGGACTTTATAAAGGTGATATCAATAATTTTGGTCAATCTTGTATGAGTATTTTTTTTAATCCATACAACTAATTGAAAACAATAGTCATTGTCATAGAATGGGACTAATAACAAAGAAAAAAGGAGGAATTTAAAAAAAATGAAAAATAAAGAGTTGTCTTTAGAAACCATTGACAAAACATTAAGTAAAACTCATAATTGAAAGTGTGACCTCTCAACCATTCATGTGATTACACTTCAACACCAACATTTCTATTTTACTCATAAACTGCAACTTTAAAAATTGATAAAAGTACAGTAATTATGAAGAACATGAACAAAATTAAATCATTCATCAAGAGTAGCAAGGTGCTTTATAACCCAATATGGGGGATACTTCCTTTACCCGGTTATGGAACCATGCTTCTATAGTGTTTTGACAAGTTTCTATCTTTAGATAGCTTGCATTTAACATTAAGTGCAAAAAATCCTATCTAATGATTTCTTTTCATGGCTACTTATACATCTTCAAGGAGGATGTTGTGCACAAGCTGGCCAACCTTATGTTGACCCTCTCATTTCTTTTCAGCTATGATCAACCATGCTTTCGATTTGGATATACACACACCAACTCTCACTTGTATTTGCAATAGGAAGTCGTATCTTAAGATTCCTTTTGAGTTTCTCTCTATGATATGCACTTGTGATGGGAATCAATTAACCCGCACCACTAAATTGTATTTGAGCACATTTGGTCATATTCAAGCTCTTTCAAATATATGGAGGTGGATTGTTTCATTGTCACTTCAACTACAATTGATCTTATTCGATGTGGGTATTCCAATATCCTCTCTACTAAAGGGTGTGTTTCTTATAACACCTCTTGAAATGGACAATTCAATATCAATCTATTAGTAAATGTGTAGTATCACAAGGTTAGATCCTCCTTCCCTCCTTTATTGGATGAGCATGTTAGTAATAATCGTGACCAACCCACGAGATTGAACTCCAAAATAAGGAAATATCAATGTCCTTAGTTGACTAAATCTTGCGAGGTACCAAATTCCAATGTCTGTAATTCTCATGGATGTCGAACAAAAACAATCAATGCCAAAATATTATGTCCTCGCCATTCACAAAATTTCAAAGATAGTCAAAGAATATTATATGTATAAAATTTATGAGAAAATAAACGTGATGTCAAAGATGGCGAAATGCATTTACTATTGGCATATTGATCTCACTAGGTAATATAAAAAGTTGAAGGAGATGTGTGTTGAGAAAATGTTAAAAGGAAATTTGAAGAAATGATAAAATAAGTCTATTTGTTTTTTTAAATTGTTTAAAGAAATGTTTTCACCTTTTTTTTAAAGAATGTTGTTTAGGAAAATATAATTTTCTTAAGCATGTTGCTTAGAAAATGATAATTTTTGTATACCATGTTTGTTTAAATGACATTAAGTTCGTGAAAATGATCATCAGATTTATCTATTTGTATTGAGAATTACTTCATTGATGTCAAAATTGGAAATAAAATAGCATTTAAAGATTTATAAACATCATTAATGTCTAAGCATTGTTAATGAATTTAAATATGGTGAAGATGATGTTTCAATGCATGGATGTCATGAGTATATAGATAGAAGTGTGGTGACATAATATGGTAAATAAATAAATTGATAATTTGTATGTGGTAAATAAATAAATAAATAATGTTATATTTGATTACTTTCACCTAAAACTAAGAAAATATGATAAATAAAAATGCATAAATAATATATATGAACTTCAGTTTTTTTATTTATTCAAACTTTAGAAGATAGAAAATAAATCTATAAAATAAAGCTTTATACATGTGATGAAAACTATTTATAAGGTTGATAAGCATTTACTTAGTTATAGTTATAAAACTATTAAATGGAATATAAAACTATTAAGATTAATTATTTAAAGAGGGAAGATAATAAAAAAATTGTAATTTCTTTAACTTACGAAAAAAGGTTTTAAAAAAATTAATAATTGTGTTATTTACGTTATTATATATGTGTGTGTGTGTGTGTGTGTGTGAGAGAGAGAGAGAGAGAGAGAGAGATCTTTTTAACTATTTCAAATCTTTAATATTTAAAAGAAAAAGAAAATTAATAATTATTGTAAAATAAAATGAGAAAGTCTTAATGTGATTATAAATTTAATGTAAAAACTAAATAAATATATAGAAGAAAAAAGATGAAAAAATACTATTATGGAACAAAATTGTAATATAAAATTTTGAAACAAAATTTATGGAAAGAAGAGAAATATGTGAGAAAAGAAAACAATATTAATGTAAATTACAAACTATATATTTTGAATATTATATTGTTTGGATGCATTAATCTATATGCCAGGTAAAGCAAATGAGACAACTTCCATCTTAAGAAAGACAAGGGTAATGGAAAAACCACATTGTACAAAAGATCAATGAACATTAATGATAGAGGAAGAATTAAGATAACATAGTGGTAAACATTTTTATACGAGCATATCATAATACATTAGATATCCTCATTTTTCAATGCTCAAAATTTGATTTTGTGTGTTTGGCCTCCACCCACAAAGAATGCAAAATAGGCATTAGGTTTTTCTAATGAGAAAGAACATGAAGAGGGTCACTAACATTCAAATCTTAATGGAATTCAAGATTTATTGCAAGTTTAGTTATGGAATGAGATCCAATTGGGGAATGTTGTGGTGTGTATGGTTTTAACCCTTTCTTTGTATCCTTCAAGTTTGTTTCATTTTTTTCCATTTTTTATCTTTTGTTTTATCCCTTAAAGTCTATGTAAACATTCAAGATTGAGTTGAGGTAGTGGCCCCATTTTGCACCCTCTATTTTATAAATATCATTCAAAGATTGGAATTAAATTGAATTATTAATAAACCCATCCTCTAGACCCAAATTTTTGGCTTAAGTCAAGGTTGCAAAGAACCCATCATCCATGCCCCAACTTTTGACTTATGTCAAGTTCATAGAGAGATCATTCTACTAACTGCCAAAGTCTTTTTTAATCCTTATAAACTTGTATTCTATTCACCACATCCCCACACTTCTTGATGCCTCCAACCTCCACCCCATAGTATTTCTCCTTCATCCAACCTTGGACCCAATTATTCCCCTTTCTCCACACCCTTATTTTCTTGGTTTCCACACTCCATTTTCCTTCAAGCTAAAGGGGGAAGGCATCCTTTGTATTCCCATCCATGCATTTCCTTTTTCTTATGCTCTATTCACATGTGTTTCCAGTTTGTATTCCCATCAATCGATTGCCTTTGGCTCATGCTCTATTGACCTCCCTTTGTAGTTTCCCTTGCTAGACCACATCTACTTAATTAGGGAAAAGGGTGGGGGTATCTTCCACTTCCCCTTCAATGGACGCTCCTCCACCCCCATGCTTTTATACATTTTGTTATCTCCTTCCCCTTTGTGTTTCACTTTCCACTTGGGTTGGAGGGTGGAGGTAATCAACTACCTAGACGCCATTTTTCCTCCATCCCATGATTCTATTATCCATTAGCTTTGTTTTACTCACATTCAACTCTCCTTGCTCCTATGCATTTCTTATATTTCTTTCACTAATGCAGAGGATAAATGTATTCCATAATCTCATTTCAATTGTTTTCCTCCACACCACATCCAATGCTTTCAATATCTCAAATTCAACATACAAGTGGTTATCAATGGCTAAGTGGCAAGTGACAACCATTCAATCACATGGTAAAACAATTGAAAGGGTGGGAATTTGTGAATAAGGTATTTGTGGGCACAGGGTCAATAATAGATGGAAGGTAGGTGGTGACCAAGGTGTGAGTTGGCACATGAGTACAACATGTGGGCCCAAAATTAAGTGAAGGACTTAAATGAAGATGTGCGTTGAAGAAAACTCCACTCTATCACACAATATAATTGGAAGGTGTTTTGACATATAAACACTAAATAGATTGTCCACCTAATCCACGTGAGATAAACATTGAAGTGCAAAATTCAAAAATTGAGGATGAATGGGCTAGGATCTAATGATGATTGTAGATTGGACTTACAAAGTTTGTATCTTGAGCTACACATGGTCAAATCAAGCATATGAGGACTTATTGGAGCATTACTGATTTTAGGTATGCAATGACATGGCCCATTCAACAAATTTTGCATTGCATGAGGGGTCCAACTTGGATTCAAAATGACAGGTATCATTTAAATAGAAAAATTGAATTTTTAAATGTTTCAAGCGTGAATTCTCTCCTTTATCCAAGAAATGCTTGAAAACAAAATCACAATCATATGTATTTCATTGGGAATCCATATTATTTTAGTTAATCGATGACCAATCAGTCACCATGGAGGGTCAATTATCTAATTTACAAAGGAATTTGCGAGAGCCTTGTGCTATACTTAGTGGGCTTGAGAAAGAAATCATGAAATTTTGTGGGGTTGTCCATGGTTTCATCCCAAAAAGAATATGGAAACTCAAAATCATAAAAAGTGATTTTTCTAGTCTCCCTAAGTAAATAATATGTGAAAATTGGTTAGTAATTGATTACCCCACCCCACCATTATTCAAACTGCATAATAGATCAAACACTTCAGCGATGCCATGAAAAGCTAAACTGACCATTTTAGACCATTCAAAGCTAAACCGACCATTTTGGCCCATTCAATTCAAATGTAAAGGAAGAAGCACACTTATTTTTTCCATCGCCATCACATTCATTCAGACAAGGACCATAGAAATAGATTGAAACTACCTTCAATATCATACCATAACAATGCATTACTCATAATCTATGCACACACATCAAGAGTGTGAATCTGCACCAAAGCCTTGACCCACAAGTATATAAGACAAATAAATCGCACTACGCCCACCAAAGTGATATTTTAACCAGGGACCACAAATATCATCATAGCTCTAGTCAAGTCAGAGTAGTGCCACCACACCATGATATAGTGTTTTATTGTGTGGTATCGTATTGGTTAAGGTTGAGAAGCAGCAACACGATAGTGGAGCCCTCCATATGTGGAAAATTCTTGTTGTTCCACTGACATCCTCTTTGCCACAGCCATGGCATGGACCTGCCAAGCCCCATATTGCTTTGATGGCGTGATACCTTATCCTTAAAACCCCAAGTTTTTCTTGATGATGTGTTACCTTATCCTTAAAAAATATAGGTTGTTGAGACAAATATGAAATTCTATCCAATTTATTAATGTCTTTGTTTCACACAATAATCTAAAATTGAGAAGGAGATCTTTGCAAGAAGTGGGAAATTTCCTTTCAGTCCAATCTGAGAAGTGGCTATTTACTAATATTAGTATTAGTTTTTTATGATAAAAAAAAGCTGAAGCCCTTATGACAGCATCAAACTATTACTGGGATGTTGTAACGGTGAACAATTTATTCATATTACAGCATCAAAACCTCAACAACTCAAGGCTAATAGAAACCATTTTAGCTTTGTTGGAGCAGTTCTGTTATAGGAGAAAATGCAAGTAACTCCAATGTGGAGATTCATATATGCAATAGAGACATATGAGTATGAGTAGTTGTTGTTATACTTATCGGGTGCTCTCAGCTGGTCAATACACACAGAATATATCACTATAGATGACAATATCTAACCTCACACAAAATACAGAATAGATCCCTACTATAGTGATTTCTCAGAATAGATCCCTGCTCATGGTCGTTTCACAAACTTGAGGAAGTTGGGTTGTGGCTTTCCAAACATGTCCCGTATGCATAATGTAAAGCTACATAATGTAAAACCAGTAACAATAAAATGTCCCCAAGATTAAAAGCCATATTAGTCCTTGACACAACGCAATTACCATTCCAAATGTTATAACCACAAAGTACTAAACAACACTGGAAACATGCAAACTTAATAAGAATGATTTTGAAAGCTACTAAAAAATTAAAAACCACAGAACATGATAGACAACGTTTACTCTTGCATAACTATGATAACAAAAAATCACATATTGAAAACGACTCATAAACCAAAATAACTATAACCAAAAATATGTGCATGTTATCCGTGTTACAACCAAAATCCAGCATTTATTCCTGCCATGTCCGTGATAGTAGGAAAAAGAGACGTCTTACAAACCAAAATCCATTATTTGTTCCCGCCATGTCCATGATAGCAGAAAAAACAGACGTCTTACAAACCAAAATCCAGCATTTACTTCTGCCATGTCCATGATAGCAGGAAAAAGAGACATCTTGGAAACAAATGGTAAACAAAAAAACCATCACCAAAATTCTCACATGTCATCTAACTCAAATGCCAAAACCCTACCATATCCATGATATAGCAGGAAAAAGAGACGTCTTGAAAACAAATAAAACAAAAAAAGAATCACGAAATTCTCACTCATCTGACTCAAATACCAAAACCCAAAACTATAGCATCCTAACATAATATTGCAGAATCTGGGCATTCATCATTTTGTACCTTCCAAATGTACACTAACATTTATTCAACAAACTGCATCATTTTTTCTATGAAACCATTGCAATCGCTATTATAAAAACTTTGTTGGCATAATTTAAATTTCGTGAAATGCTCCCAAGAGTTTAGTTCAATTGCAATCACCACAAAAGTTATCTAGAGCCAAACAAAAACCAAGCACCTATTTCTATATGTACAAACCAAGCACGTCGTTGAAGTCAACAAAATAATATATCAAGAAAACCAAGCACGTCGTTAAAGTCAACAAAATAAGATAGCAAGAAAACATCAATTGTGTAAAATTTGTTTGATTTGGACAAGTTCCAACACTATACACAGATAACAATATCCTCAATGAACAATACAGATAGCCTAAAACTACAAGACACAAGGAACCCAATTTACATTTTTTACCTTTTTTGGCTCATTTTGTTGAACTTAAACTACAAAATCCAAGTCTATACAAATCGCTTTCCTGAGGGAATATTTTTCAAAACATTTACAACCTTCATATGCTACAAATTCGGTTTTGTTATCTACACTCCCACAGGTTAATCCTACATAAAATAAAGCTACATGCCACTCCTACATAACTCAGTTCTCTGCTTTAAACTGGAAGAGGGCTTCAAAAATAGGAAGAGTACAATTACTGTTAGAACTACAACAATGATTTTGACTTGCACTCAAACATTGTGAGATGCAAAAAACTCAAAATCTAGATGCCTGAACCTTAGTTGGTTTAACCAAGAATCAATGGAGCTTAACAAAATGAAAAAGTTGTTGTTGATCAACACTCCCAGCAGAAGTCCAAAGACTTCCTTACAGTTTGTATGTAGCGAGTGCAAATGGTGGAAGACATATGCATTGGGAATCCTTAGGTTTGGTATTGGAAAATTCTGTCCTGGAACCAAATTCAGTATCAGCATCATAGGCTCAACCCCAATTCTATAGACAAATTCATCTACCCTAGATGAAGAACTTATCTAATGACATGCAATGTGCAAATTCATAGGCCCAACCCCAATTCTATAGACAAATTCATCTGCCCTAGATGAAGAACTTATCTAATGAAATGCAATGTGCAAAATATATTTTTCAAAGTTCTTTGGTAGTAGTGTGACCGTTGTGTCAGTTTACATATCTGAACTCAGAAGACAATTTATATACACAACACAAAAGAAATCCGTATTACAAAACTTAGTGATAAATAGACTCTAATAAAGGTTTTATACAAGTAGATATTAGAACATGAGCAAAGATGCATCATGTTAATTTTAGAAAAATGAGCTCCAACATAAGACAGCTTTGTTACTAGGTTTTACAGTATTCAAAATTGTCTTCAAAGATGTAGCAATATAATGCTACAAGGAAAGCCAAATTTAGCCGACAGATATTGGCTTTACCAAAGCACAAAAATGCTTGAAAAGACATCAATAACACAACATATAGGCTGCAGTAACAAACAAATTTTTGTTTTTCAAAACTTCTAGGTCATGTTCAGTAATATATGTGGTTATTATAACACCATACTATTCCATCTGCCTCTCTGACTTTATTAGTACAGATATCTACAAAAGAACTGAGGTTATACAATACAATTTTGATCTTTGAAACGAAAAATGTGACACATGCCTTGCATTACTTGGCTCTTTTTTTACATGATCACTCATGCTAGAGTCTTCCTTCTGTGCTTCCTATATTGAAAATTATTCTTTGAAAGATGATTCCTACCCTCTGTATAGTGTGGAATTTATGAATGAAGAAATTATGCAACACATTTAATTAAATATGTTGTACATGTTGAGGCAAGTCCTTAGCATTGTATCCAGCAACATAATTTCATGCAAGTGCTCAAATACAATGCGAATATATTCAACAACATTTATCTTTTGTTTAAACTTTAAGGTTTAAAGATGAATAGACCAAGAAAATTTAAAACTTCCTATCAGACTGGATTTTGACCATACTTTTCAAAGTCTTAGATATCAAACAAAACTGCACCATTACAAACATGTCTAAATCTGAAGTACCTTCATTCAAATCTGGTCAAAAGTGTCGAGTCTAGTGCCCAACCTTCACTTTTAGAAAAACAAACACCTTCTATGCCTTGTTTTCTAAGTATGCATGTTCTGACAGAAAAACCCAATCCAAATCCACATTTGACAATTGACCTAGCCTAAGAGCAATATGGAATTGGAAAATGCTAAGATACATCACCAGTTTAAGGTTTGAAGTGCTATTCTTCACTTTAAGAAGATTTTTACCAAATCCATATGGTGCAGAAATGTGCAATATCAAAAATACACATGCTAAAATAGTAACTCGAAATTGAAATTCATAAATTTGAATTTGCTCTGATAAAAAAAGCCACAACAGCATGCAGATATAGTTTAGCCACAAGTGTGATTACCTACGTTGAATATGGGAAAAAGTCCCTGTGATCCAAAATCATTCTTAAACACTATAACATTATGCAATTCACTTTATAAAACACTTATTGTCGCCCCCTTTCTATAAGAGACAAGTATGAAACAACTATACCATCACTATATCATTGATCAAGGCTGGCAGAATCTCAAAAACCGAGATGAAATGAAAATATACAAAAAAATTTAGACTCTGCATTAGTTTGCATCTAGAATTTACTTCAATAGCATACATAAATGAGCCGTATAGCACACATATATATGTATTATTATGTATGGAAATAATGCACTTAGCAGAAAGACCTTTGTTTTGTTAGTCAAGTAGTATAACTTAGTGAATGTTTGTGTTACCACTACTAAACTTAAAATACAGTGAAAGAGATTGTACACCAATCCAATGGCCATATTGAATGCACCATAACACACAAGAGTTGATGAGCTATGCTAGTATCCATAATACATATTCAAGGAATCCAATGCACCATTACTCACAAACAAAGAGTTGATTCCATATTCAAAGCAACCAATGCCAACATTACCCACAAATATTTTCTATACAATACACCATTATACACTAACACATGAAAGAAAGAATCTATAGATCACCCTACCCCACCCAAGCTGTAGAAAGCACCTCCCCTGTTTGTTTGAAGGCTGAAAAAAATGAACACAGCATAAATTTCATGCACAAACATGGAATCCCAAAGTCAAATAAAGTATGTGGAACATATTTTCAGTTTTGAACCTATCTTGACTTCATTCTTGATGTACAAATAGTAGTTGAAGGGCACCAAAATGCATGTTTTCCCCATTCCCGCATTCAACCCATCTGTGCTACTCATGAAAAGGTTGAGCCACCATGAGTACTCTTACTGGCAAGTGGTGGCATGCCTAAACTCATAGGGCTTGTATAAGGTCCTGGATTCTACATGCGAGGACCACCAAGGAGATATTCAGTAGAAGAATAAGGTGGAACTGACAAGTGAGCTTGCCAAGCTGTCCCTAAAGGTCTAGAATGTTGAGCAAGAGAGTTCATGTACATTTAATTTGGTACAGTTCCTTGAAACAGTGATCTTGTTGTTTGTGATACAGGTCTAGTAACGACAGTTGGTTGTGGTGATGTATAGCAGATACAAAATGATTTCCTGGATACATATATGGTGCAAATGGACGCTATCCACCAACTCCAAGAACTGAGAGTTGATTTTGTACAATGCCTACTTTTGGAAGTGTGTAGTCTTAGCGGATCATTGATTTCATACAATGCCTACTTTTGGAAGTGTGTAGTCTTAGAGGATCATTATTAACCTGTGTAAAGGGTCATATGGCACTAATAAGAATCAAAGGAAGAATTAAATACTATATTTCATAATGATTATAGTGCCTCAAAAAAAATCATGGTAAGACTGTTACCTTAACATTGAGGTGACAGGTCCACGCGGCACGAATAAGAAAGGTGGAGCTTGCACTACCATCATATAGAGAATGTGTCCTTCTAATGCTTCTTTGGCAATTACTGCAATTGGTATATTTGAACAAGGTAAATTGTCATGCATCTAATCAGCGGAATTGATAAAGCTTGTTGATAGAAAAGATTTATTATAGTGTCGCTTCACTGTGAATGCATTGTCTGCCTAAATAATTTGAATGCAAATTTAGATAGCAACAACTTCCCAATACAAAAGAAGAGTTTGGTCATGGTGAAAAAGAACAGAAACATGTAACTCTTCAAAGTTCAAACAACCTCCTATGAAAAATTTATGAAAGAAGTGTCAAAGACAAGCACCAAACAAACAATCAAATGTATGTGAATTACCTTGGATGAACTTCCCAAACTTCCTCTAGCTCATTTCCCTGGTTATCATTCCAGCGCACTTTCCATATACTAATCACTCTTGCTTTGCAATGTCAGATGGCACCCTAATTTCCCCTCTACCTAAAAGCAAGGAGTAATTCAAATCCATCTCTATTCTGCTATCTACAACTTGTTGTAGTCATTGTCGTTGTCCTGCTCAAATATTCCTGCCCAAAATGATGTTGTTGCTGCTGCTACCGTGAGCTCTGACATACTAGTTGCTTGTATGCTGGTATGCTCTGAAGCTTCTCGCATCCCCTAACATATAACATATCCAAAAAAGTCAAATGTTCCAAACCTAGAAATGTTTTGTCTCTCATGGCATCCACTGACATCAAATGCTTAGAGATTTCTGGGCTGCACCAACCTCGGTATGCTCTATAAATTCTCGCATCCTCTAGCATTCAACATCTCCAAAGAAGTCAAATGTTCCAAACCCGGCAACCTTCGTAGCTCACAAAATCCACTGACATCTAATGTTTAGAGCTTTCTGATCTTACCCATTTCAAACTCTCCAGAAAACGGATTGGGACAAATCTTCGAGATCAATGACACCCATGACTGTCAAAGGGAAAACCACACAAAGTGCCAAATAAAATCGAAGAAAAAATGTCACTCGGCGTGTTCGACAAGAATATTGATCCTTAACAAACAAAACCAAGCGGGGTCTTTTGGCTAGTGGGGTGTCTTGGTAAAATTCTGTCAATGGTTTTGTTATTTCAATAGCTAAATAGATTTCTGTGAAGCAGGGGATAGAACTACAATACCCACAAAAGGCCAATTGAACGAGAAAAACTTTCATTTCTCTACATTGAATTTACTCCACTAATAAAATAGAAAAGAGATACAAGATACAATAAAGTTGAAAATAGTGGAAAAAGATGCCATACACATTACATATTACTAAAAGTAAAGAACTGAATGATATAGATTGATGAATATAATCAATCTTTATCATTCAGTTCTTTCCTTGACAAAAGAAATGTGTAGGATATTAACCCCTTCTAAAAGTATTCCACCTTTCCAGTTTCCAATTTCCCATTCTCCCCTACAGAACTCTACTTTTCCTGGATTATCCCCATTTTCTTCCATGCCAAGTCTTCCTGCATCAAACTCCATCCACCCCTCCTCTACATGTCTAAAGGAAGTCATCTGGTACGCTTCAGTTTCAACAGGTTTATCCATGTCACTCAAATACCGAGCATATCTGGTGATCACCACAGGGAGTTGTAACTGAGAATTTGACCGGCTTACGTTTCCATCCATATGTGCGAGGCAAGGGAGGAATAATGGCTCTACAACCAAAGTTCTGAATAATTCCATGGGTTGACTCATGGACTTTGAGCCTAAATGAAATGTTGTATGCCTCATCAGGAGACAAAATATTGCAGTCAAACTATCCTCTCACTTCGAGCTAACATACTTCAACTGTAGCCAAAATTCAAAACCGCGATATTAGATTTTATGTACATATTGTCGTCTTGTTAGAAGTAACAAAAGACTAAATGAATAGAGTGTTACCTAGATTCATCCTGAGAAATCCAATGCCAATACCGATTATCATCTCCCCAAGTTGTATCCAAATTTCTTGCAGACAACATATAACACAACTTACCTATGGCTCGCTCTATCCAAAACTTATAAAATCGAAACACATTCATGTCATTAACTTGAGAAATATAAACATTCAATTAATATGAGAAAATTATTCTGAATGGGAACTAAAGTAGCCAACCACAAAATAAAGGAGCAAGTTAAGTCACGAACACTGGGTGACTGAGGCTACTATTTGCCTAATCAAATACATCAAACCATGTTGTTGAACCCATGTAACGTTGTAAATAAATACAAACTGAATGTCTGACTAAACTAAGAACTCTGAACCCAGACCCATTTCAGTGGAAGTTGAGATCTAGTTGCACCTCACTCGAGAGTATAGTTGTAGCCTTCTCTTGAGGTAAAACGTTTTACTTTCAACCTACATTGATCAGCTAATAATTTGGTAGTTTTTTATATATAAAGATAATTTTTTTGGTGTACTGACATCTACGAACAACATTGTTACAAACTCTATAACAAGGTTTCCAAGATGCATATCTTTGGCCAGCAAAATATTAAGACCAGTAAGGTTTTATCAACGAAGTTCAATCTAATGATTAGCTTCAAAGAAATCTAAAAAAAATGAGGTCCCATAAGTTAAAAGTTAAATCTTAAGATTTTATTTTTATTTGTAAGTTTTACAAAAAGATGAGACACCTGACACACCATCTCCCATAGCTGGGATGTAGAGTACAAGTCACTGATCTAGCTGTAATTACAGACTTCAATTTGATTTCAAATGTTATGGATGGATACACAGTTTCCATCTGGACTGCATATCACTCCCACCTAGACAGTAGAGCAGTTGGACTGTAAAATGAAATTTAGGATGCATTCATCTTTATGTCCCATATTTTAAGCGTTGCCCCACCTTTTTAAAATCTCGTGTTGCTTAATAAATCCCAACCTAGACTAAATTAGGATATATTCATCTTGATGTCCCATTTGGACTGTAAAATGTTAAATTAGGAAACATTCATCTTCATGTCCCATCTTTAAACAGTGCACCTCCTTTTCTTAAGCTATTGTTACTTGATAAATCCCTTAGCTAAAATGTACAGTGTAAATTTGGATACATTAATCATGTCTCATTTTTTAACCAGTAAACATATTTTCCTTAATCTCTTATTGTTCAAAAAATACAGAAATCAAGATAGATATGTAAAATGTTAATTGGGAAACATTCATCTTCATGTCCCATCTTTAAAGGATTAAGCTAAACTCTAGACCATTTGCACCCAAAATTCGGTGAGTTTTTTGGCCAAAATCTGGCAGAAATTATTCAAATTGTAGTTTTCAGTGATTGGAATTGCATAATCTGGGTGCCCCAAGGGTAATCAAGGGTCCTGAATCCATTTCTGCAATAAAATTTGCAATTTTAATACTGAAAATCTCATTTTCAACAACAAATCTTGTTGCCGGCTTTCGGTCAAACGTCCCTGAAAAGGTGCAAATGGTCTAGATATTAGCCAACTCCATCTTTAAACATTGCACCTCTTTTTCTTAAGCTCTTGTTACTTGAGAAATCCCCCATATAAACTATACAGTGTAAATTTGGATACATTCATCATGTCTCATCTTTTAACAAGTGAACCTCTTGTTATTTAAAAAATACAAAGATAAAGATAGATCTATGGCAGTTTTGATAGTGCTTTAATTAGTTTTTAAAGTTATTTTAACTAAATGGTATGTCTCTTTCTTCTACCCCAAATTCAAAACCCTAAAGATGTAAAAATCATTTGTTCTCATCTTTTAACCAGTTAACCTATTTTCTTTAATCTCTTGGTGTTTAAAAAATACAGAGATAAGATAGATCTACGACAGTTTTGAAAATGTGTTAAAAAAAATTTTAAGTTATTTTAACTAAATCGTATTTCTCTTCTTCTGCCCCAAATTTAAAACCATAAAGATGTAAAACATTAGTCGATAATTTTGCACTCAGACAAGCCATGTTTGTTGGTTTGTATGAGCACTGCTCAAGTAAATAAATATATAAAAACAATCATCTTATGTGAAAAAAAATATTAACATAAATTATTAATTTATATTAACAGAAATTATTAATTTGTATGAAGGGTCAAGCTTAAATACCATCCTCAGTGATTTTTCATTAGTTTTTCAAGATGTTTACTTTGAATATCTTTTTTACAAGTAATAGATTTCATATTGCAGCCCTTGTTCCAAAATTGCTTGTTGACAAATGGCGAACTTTATTCCTTTATTGTGGGGGTAATTTGGTATATTCATCACATTACACTATTTGATCTAAGGTTGCACTATATTCTAGTAAGACAGGCCAAATAACCACATTTGGAATCCTTTTCCACCAAAGCTAGGTTAATTGGACAAAAACACTTATTGAGGGCATGTCTAAGTTCCCACCCTTTGGTAATTAAGATTGAAAGAGATTCAGACAAATAAATATAGTATCTATAAATACAAGCATACCTTGGTCCTGTCGTCGATCCAATTGGGATGACAGAGAATGAAATACAATTCTTTCTTGGAAGAGAATTCTAATCCAATTGGAATAACAGAGAGTGGAAACAATTCTTTCATGAATAGAATTCCAAAGGTGAATCGAGCTTTGCAAGAAGATGGGAATACTAAATTGCAAGCATCTTCTCCCAAACGTCAAGATGAATGTCTGGTTGACAGCACTGAGCCTGCAAAGATCTCTGGGTGTGATGAAGCTGAGTATATGCAATATGCAGCTATGTGGCAAATCCACTGTCCTCATCATCCTTCTGTGATTCCTCCATTGAAAATTCATCATCAAAACAAGCTTCCTCCAGTTGTAAATAACTTCCTGTATTTTGTGGTCCACTAATGTTATTTACATGAAAATTCAAATTTCCATCGCTATGAATTGAAGATCTCTTTTTAATTCCTACTAGCATATTTGATGAGACAACCGAGTCGCAGGATTCACCATACAGCCCACAAATTCCAGTGGCTAATGTAGTTAGTTTAGATTTCCTATCCTGACATACATCCTGAGAAAATAGAAAAAAAAATCTAGAAATTTTCAGCATTTAAATTTCTCACAAATACAGAAATGGTTTTCAGGCATGGAACATGATATATTTTGAAAAAACACCAAATGCAGGAAGAATACGTCTTACATATAAACAAGCAAGTTTAACCTTGACAAAACAATAGGTAAAATTCCTAACAGTGACCCATTTGGTTGATATGGTACAATGAAGCATATGTTGTTCTCATTACCTTAAGTACTAGATATTACCCCAGAGCTAGTGTTATAAAGAGAATATTGTTCTCCGAGATTACTCAGATCTTCCAAATGGACATACAAATGTTCTGCTTCATTCTGATGCTTGCTCAAAGTAGGAAAGCCTGACTTGAATATTGTCTATGTCTCCACCGAATGAAAATTCCAATTACAAAGCCAATTGTACACAAAAAAAACAAGACTCGCACCAAAAACTACAACCACAATATATGTTTTAGAAACTCCAGAGGGTGCCATAGGAATTGCAAAACAAATACCAATGTACACTTAATCTATCATGTTACTCTATTTCCAAAAATGAAATTTAGCATGGCATGATTGCATATGAATAGAGAGCAAAACTTATATTCTGATGTTTTAGTAGTGACAAACATGGATGTTGGAGCTTCCCCGGGGAAAATATGTGCAGCACGTGACCCACATAGGAGAGGGTTTCCTCTAACACTAATCAAAACACAACTCCTCAGCAATCAATATTTATGTTTGGAATTTAATTCATTTGACCTATTTCAGTTGAGGACACAATGATCCACAATACATTAAACATGGCTTATTCGACAGATTTGTTCTTACTTGAAGGTCCTGGCATGAATGTTTGGGACTGGACCACTGAGATTGTTGTAGGACAAATCGATTGTTGTAGGACAAATCCTTGCAATGCAAAAAAGGGGTTAAATCCCAAAACTAAACCTAGTATGATTAAACACCTAAATGGGAAATATCCCACACATATCACCTCAGAAATGAAGGAAGAGTGTAGAAATGTACAGAAATGGCAACACAGAGATGTCGGCTAGTGATCCAAGAAATGGTCCATTAAGGCTGCTGCTATTAGTCATCCTCCTAAACTGTCCAAAACAACCAAGAATCGAATCAGGAGCCATCCCAGCAATAACCAATATCGAAATATGCCCATCAGATGAAATGGAGAACATTTTACATTCACAGGTACTTGAGGTTCTTCAGCTAGCCTAATGAAGTGGGTATAATCCCGCTGAAATGATTCTTGGATAGGTCTAGAGTTTGAAGCTTTCCAAGCTTCCCTAATGTTTCAGGAAGAGGTCCTAATATGTCATTATTCTGCAGAACGTTGTTAAATCTCGAAGTTGAAACTCCAACTCAAAATTTAACTATTCAAATATCAAATTCAGAAAAGTTAATTACAAGAAAAATTCCACCATGCTCATAGCTAAAATCCTCCCAATTCATGAATGTTTGCTATCTTACATAAACATAAGATTGTTGACATTCCCAATGCTTACAGATAATGTCCCTGACAGGTTCTTGCTGGGGACTCCCCTGTGCCACATAATACAACAAGCGGCCATTAAAAGCACTATGCAAATTATCCTGGGCATTTAAAACTTCCTCCCTCCCATTTTGGAAAACAGTTCTCTGCCATTTCCTGAATCTCCCCTCTTTTATTTCTTCACTTTTTTTCTTGTTCTTTCATTTTCTCTGGACCATTCATACGCGATACTACTATCACGCAGTTAACTGTATTTCTCCCTACAGGAGGCTTCTCACATCGCAGTTTCCTTAAAATCAGAGGCTCATGCATGTCAAGTCTTCAATCAAGATCCTCGCAGTTCAGAATGAGGCTTTTAAAGAAGAAGTCCAAGAGATTTCAGCCTTGTGGGAAGGTATTTAGCACCTCTCAAACCCTAATTCAATCCTAAACAATCTTGTTATATTATGACACACCAGGTTTGATCATTTGTCCATTCATTTGTTGGATGAGTGTATCCTCCTCTTAATCTCGGGTCTGCATGTTTTTCAGCCTCGCCTTCCATCGAAGGCGAGTTCTTTTCTTCACCTTCCATCAATCACAGAAAAACCCTCTTCTATGAGCACTTGGCATAGAACTTGGCATAGTCGGTAGGATTTGGACGCCGTGCAAAGGGAAACTTCTGAAATAAGCAGTGTTGCAGGCTTAGTACTCAACGCAATGGAAGAAATCTCTAGAACAATGAATCTGTGTTAAAAAAACTAAACGTGGCGATAAAAATGTCAATGAATCTTGATTATCGATAGCCATGGCTAAGGAAAAAGGAAGCGTGGAGACAAATGGAGGATCCATGATATCTGAATACCCTTCCAACATTCGTACCACTGTTCCCATTGAAGGCCTCAGCGCCCAATTGCTTTGAATACACCATAGTGCCATCTTTATCAATTTATCAACCGAAACGCCTCTTCCATATCCTCTGCCCCTTTCAATTTCAATCCACTGTAGATCAGGTCTTCCATTTTTCCTTGCCTCAAGTTGCTTTCCATATCCTCTTCCCCTTTCAATTTCAATCCATTGTTGATCAGGTCTTCCATTTTTCCTTGCCTCAACTTGTTGAAAGCAATTAGAAGGAAAAAACAGTGGTCCGAATCCTGGGAATTGTCCATGTTCTTCCACCCATGGATGATCTCCAGAAGCACCTTCCCGTAGCTTAACTCCAACTTCATAAAACCGCTCAGCCACCATGTAACCCAGCGTCCCTCTCGCCTGAGTCATTACACGGCTTTCGATATGTCTATCCAGAGACCTCGCCATGATGAAATCGGAGACTTTCGCTTGACGCCTGACGGACGAGCAGAAGTCACCGTACTCAAAACATAACCAGCGAAATGTAGCGGTTTTAACCAGCGAAACATGACAGTTTTGGTTCAAAACACGTGGTAACTTTTTATTTGCTCGAGGGACAATGCTGCTACAGTGGTCCAAAAACTAGGTTCTAAGAGAAAAATGCCTTACGGCGTAAAAATTCATGCATCAAGTTCAAACAATCCAAGGACACATTTCAAAGTCACAAAGAGGACACAAATCAAGTTTAGTAGGCCCAGACAAAGGGATGTATATGAAGCCTACAAGGAGGAGTCAAAGACAGCCTTAAAATGGGACCACGCAGAAGGTAAGGAGGAAAAATCGAAGTTGATTCATTTGATATGTCAATGCATCTGTATGATCATATAAAGGAAAAATCCAGAGCTTCCACCCACATCCACAAGCGTGTGCACCCCTTTAAAGCCTCTATAATATTTCAAAACAGTCCTCATAAAGGGCATCGAAAGGCTGGCCATGGCGGTTCTCGTGAGGTTGTTGGAATCCTGGTTGTCCCCATATAACTCATAGGTAGGTTTCCTATTGGCCTTTCTGAAGGGCTCCTCAGAGGGATCCAGCACCGCTGAATGCAACAAAGACCATGCCCCCATAAATAATTCCTAGCTCGAAGAAGGCAGAAACGTGTAGAAATCTAAGCTTTGTCGCCTTACTGCTTCGCCTTGCGTCAATTGTGAATTCGTTTGCTTCACAAGCATTAAGGAGTTGTACCCCATGATACCAATGCCCTCGTTTGAATACAGCTGGATGAAGGCGATAAAAAGCTCGATCCTAGCAGAGGACGAAATTGAAGCGGCTTCGGTACCATCTTGGCTAGCTTCGTCCTGAAACCAAGAGCCATGATGAGCAGAAATGAGATCCCCTCAATAAAAATGGTTGCAAGGGCATTGTTGTACAAGATCAACCTGGAGCCATGAAAACCCACTACTATATCAACAAAATATGTGTTTATCCCCATGCCAGTCACCAGTTCCAAGGGAAAATTTGTGAACATCCCTATGAATGACGAGGAAATTGTGCCCATGATCAGGTCACTTTTTGTTCTCTCTAGACTAGCGCAATTTTGTTTGCTTTACCTTCCATCAATCACAGAAAAAACCATGTTCTATTTGCACTTCAAACTGTTGGTAGGAATTGGAAGCAATGTAGTGGAAGGAAACTTATGGAATAGGCATTGTTGGACAAGGTTTAGATGCAACGGAAGTTAAACATAATAAACCCGCGTTAAAAACCTTATCTCGAATGGCGAACATGAAACGTGGCAGTTTCTTATTCACGAGACGCGTGGTAGCTTTTCATGCGCCAAAGGGACAACGAAGTGAGCAGTGCTTACAAAGTGAACCCCATAGAGAAAAATGCCTACAACAAATTACAATTGCTTTCTTTTTATTCATAAAATAAATAGATTTTAATGTGAAAATAGATCAATTTAATAGAGTTAATTAAGTTGTTTTGTGTTTTTAAATTCATCTCAATTTGCAAAAAGCATTGAAAAATTAAAAAAAATATTAAAAAAAAAATCACCATATTTTAAGAATTCTAACTTAATATTCAACAACATTGAAAAAGTTGTGTGAACATTTTTAATACACGAAAAAAAACTTTTTATTAGAGATGATAATGAGACGAATAACTATTTTTGGGAATCAAATTCCCTACTTTGATGTTTTACACAAGTTGACATTATTGTATTTTGGCAATCAAACCAATCGTGAGATTTCAACTTCTGCCAGAGAACGAATTTGCAAACTCCATTTTTTGAATGAATGTGATTCATGTATGATTTTCCTCAACGAAATCTACTACAATGGTCCACATAGTCAAAGTAATATTTTCGTGGAAAAACGAGATTAAATACGAGTAACTCTTTCCTCTTCAACTAAGACAAAATTCAAAATCCCCTCGAACCACAAAAATACATCGCAATAAATAGATAGTTGCCCAAATCTCGGCAAATCCAACAAATTTCACCATGTGAACTTGGCATACTTATAACAGACTTGAAAAACCTTTAACATGTGCTCCACTGTAGAAAATGAAGCAACAATAAAAGGATTTTGATGTCCAAAGTGAACTTCAAAATAAAAATTTTAAAAAAATAATGTCAGTTAAGATAAGTAATTTTGGGGGAAAATGGAATTTTTATTTTTATTTTTATTGTATTTTCAACTTATTTCCTTGTAGATTTACTACAATTTCAAGTGTAAATACTCATCAATAAAGATCAACTCATCATACTTTTAACATAGAAAAGACTCAAAAATAAAATACTATAAAGAACATGATCCATGTACCCATCATACTTTTAACATAGAAAAAACTCAAAAAATAAATATTATAAAGAACATGATCCATGTACCCTAAATTTATGGATACATACTCTATTACATCACATTTTGCAATCTATTTGTGCAACCACATAATCACACATTTTGCAATGTATTTGTACAACCACATAATCACAAATAAGAATTGTTCATTATAATTACTGCCCATATCGGCCTAATCTTGATTTAAAGATCTCCAAAGGGAGCTCTTAAGCTGCCTACAGTTGATTTAAAGATATCCAAAGGGAGCTCCTAAGCTTCTTACAGCTCAAAATAAAAATCGAAATTGAAATCGAAGTCAAAATAGACATCAAAATAGGCATCATAATATTATTCCAATTCTATGCCATACAAATAACCCAAAATAATCCATGTACGTAATGGTTAAAATAGAACAAAATACAAATACATCTTAATCATAATGAAACATTTATATAATATTTAAATATAAATAGTTTATGTACATTTTTTTATTTTTTTCAAATCACATGTAACCAACAGACATCTACACAGCAACAGAAGTATTTTTTGAGAAAATAGTTTCAATGATAGTGTCTTATGAAGGTTAAAGATGAATCCCAAACATTAATCTGCCAAACGTCACAAGTCACCAAACAAAAGTCTTGTCAAGGGTTTTACATTCATAGAGCCATATATTGGCAGACACAATTAACAAAGAAGTTATGTACAACAATATGCATGATATAATATTCAATTAGAACATTTTGAATATCCCTTCTCAAGACACTATCCAGTTTTCCACTTCTCAATAAATCTAGTATTGGTTTTGAAGCATACCTTAAAGTAATCCTTGGATGCATCCACAGTGTCAACCTAAGCTTCTTAGATTGGCTAGGAGACAAATCATTTGGCGTGCTACCAATAATTTATGCAAGTCTTGGAGACAAAGCACTTGGTGCATTGCGAATAATTTATGCTAGTCTAGAGGAAAAGGCATTTGGTGTGTTTCCAATAATTTATGAAAGTCCCATTTAGACTGACAATCATCTAGATATTGATACACAACACAGTGAAATTATCTTCCAAAATAAACTTCTAGAAAATTGATTTGGGACTTAACCTAACATTTTTAAATGTACAATAGAAAACAACATAGACATGTATAGTCATATAAGCAGACATGTATAGAAATGCATTAGTTGCAGTAACACAAGACTTGATGACCAGTCTGCAGTAAAAATGAACTTCAAAATAAAATGTCAGAAAGAGTACTCCCAAGACTTACCAATAAAACCAATAACAAGTAATCAGGGAAAAATTTATGTTAGCGGTTTTAGGTCTTCATCTCGAAGGTCCCTTATATGATCAAGAAAACAACTTAAATATGTGGAGAAATAAATTATACCCCACCTCCCACTATTAATATGTAGGCATAAACAATAAACACTATTCCATTGCCCAGATGTGTCCACAATTATTATGTTGACACTACAATACCAAACAAATGTACAAATGAATTGCTTGAAATACAATGTCAAAGATGTACCAAAGCTACAGATGATACAAATATATTTATGGATCTTCAATCATAATTCTCTTGCAAATTGTAAAGCTTTCCCCCTTTATAGAGAAGTAAAACTTAAAAGTATTTGCTCTTGAACAAAAATGCTAAATGTTATGGACAAGTTTTACAAAAATAGGATCCATAAATGAACCATGCAATTTTACTACTGGCATTCTAGACTTGCCGAAACCTGTGTGCAGTTCAAAATTGCTAAATATGGACAAGTATTACAAAAATAGCAGTCATAAATGAACCATGCAATTTTACAACCAACATTCTAGACTGGCGAAACTTGTGGGAAGTATTAGAGTAATATAAGCCTCATGCGCACTTGGTACTGAATCTGCTCAGTTTCCATTCATATCTATTTAGCCATCACTACATGCAATCCACTGTGTAATTTGTATATAAAACACGCAATAATCCAAGGCATCCCCTGTACTTCTATTTTTAAATTTCACTTAGGTACATCAAAACTAAAAAGACAATAAATATCAATCATGAGTACGCACATAAGTGAACCATCCAATCTTTTATTTTAAGTTGGTTTTTAACAGAGCTAAGAGCTTCAACTACAGTTGAAAAACTCCTATGTTAGACATTAAATTGAAATTATATTAAATTCAAGTAGGGGAAATTTTTAGAAAGAGCACTTACTATCCTGTGAATATGTTGTGGATTGCGTATTTCGTTGGCCGTAATACTTGTATGTGTTGATTATATGATCAACAGTAGAGTTAGTTATGTTGTGAGGGAAAATCCAGCGAGATTCGTGCCATTATAAGCGAACTCTAGAGAAAAATTAAGTATACGAGAACCCTGTCAAGCACTGTATATAAAAGTTTCAGTCTTTCAGACAACACAACCATCTTACCAAAAACTCTCAATTAATGTGAAACATGAGGCTAAAGCCTCAATTGATGTTCAGAGCTTTAGTGAAGAGAACTTCAAAATTGGACATTATTCTAAAAAATACCATTATAAGGGAGTATGCACCCTCAAAAACATTTATCTGACATTTCCAGTGGACTATTTACTACCATGCACCAAATTTATCCCACCTACGAAGGGTTTTTTGATGGATGGATACTATAAATAAAACAGGATGTACACAACAAATTCCAAACAGTCTGATATTAGTAATACTGCATTGCATTCTACCTTTCAAGTAGTAGATTAAATGGATTTCAATTGCATATATAACCATTATGATCTGCTTTTAAAAGCTCCCAAATATCTATGTATTGGAATTTGCAGCATGATAACAATAGATGGAGAACTGCCTATTCCATATGCTTCACTACTGAGAATCTCTCGCTAGGAATGTGTTGTGAAACGCTCTTCAAAACACATGGCAGATAAATTCATTATGGGGCATATTTAGAATATTGATTTGGACTTCATGGACCGCATGTATTCATCCAAATTGTCCCAAATCTCCATTGATGTAGCTTTATCTTAATGTTGCTTCTGTTTGCTAACCTGTAGGTAAATTACATGAGAGAAACAATAAGCAGACAAAATTACATGACAATAAATGAGCAAATATCATACAATAAGTTCATAAATTTAACCCAAAATATGCAACAAGACAAATCCAAAAGAACTGTGATAGTGTGGTATAGAAGCAGAGCTCAGAAACTAGACAATAGTCGAAAATAGTAATAGAAAAGCCTAAATCTCATACCGAGATTATCTTCACATTCCACTGCCTCACAGATTTAGCAGATTCCACACTATCATCTTCAAAGTGAATATAAAACCCCATGACTGTAAGCATCAACACCATCCATTATCTATTGACAAACTGCATGGTTTTACCATTCAAAACTAAATTCTTGATCACCTTACTTCATGCAACAAACCTCTCCACTACTAAAAATTCGATAATCATACGTACTCTGAAGGTGCTGCTACTTACTTGAAAATACATAAAATTTAAAGAGGAAAATAAAAACATACTTTTATTGAATATCTCAGCATGGTCCTTAAAAGGCAAGTCCTTGAATTTTCATTCCTTCCCAAGCACAAACATTGCCACAACACAAATCGAGTCATTGAGCGACAATGCAGATGGCTTATCCCTCACCTCAATGGTAAACCTCATCCTGTCACTGCCACTCTTCCTATGCAAAGTAATACACTCAGGATTTTTGGGCATCTCTTTCGCCTTGGCATCAGGGGCATAGTAAACCCCATCCTCCAAAAAGTCCTTAACATTGTACATATTTAAGAGGATCTGGAAGGCGCTGGGAACAAGAATTATAAGCACACCCTCACCAACACTATTGCTGTTAGATTTAATGCAAGAATTGAATGCCAAGGATAGCCTGGAATTTCCCTTCAACCCATCTTTTTGCATACTGAATTTCCCCGCAGGATCCTTTCCAAACCCTTTTTCTTTGAACGGGTTTCTTGGTGCCCCTATTGGGTTTCCGTGAATTTTCTTTTTCTACTCCCTTTTTTTGTCCTCCCTCTTATTTGCTATCGTGATTACATGCTGGAAACTCTTATTCCTGCACTCTGGAAGGGATTCTTTGTCCTTGAAGGATTTATCCAAAACCCTAATAAGCATAATCCAATTGATCCCACGATGGTTTTCTGCACTATTCTGGTTTTCTAGAGACCTATTTCCATCAGCCTCTACCCTAAGTCTCTTGTTGAACAGTCCAGGATTCTCAGGGCGGTATTCCTCAACAGTGAGTTTCAGGACGAGCTATATGGATTTGGTGGAGTTGATTTTTCCCTGAAGATAATCCAATAGCGGTTTTCGGTCAGGTAAGGAAACGATCTGAAGCCTCTGAGTGTGGGCCTGTTGCAGGTAATCAATGTGCTTGAGGTGGGAGTTTTTTATGAAGAAGACGAGGGATTCTAGGGTATAGAAGCCACCTTGCTTGTGTCTGTAGGTGGTTTCGATGGGGCAGGGTAAGCGGTATTCATCCCTGAAGAGAAATTCATCTGGGGAGCCCAGAAGGCAACGTATTCTCTACACCTAGCCACAGGTTGTGTAGTCACGGAGGACTGTTAGAGGGTCCATGGATGGCCTGAGGGAAGCTCAGACAATGAGACCGTGGGGGATTAGTAGGGCGCTAACAGGTATAAAAGACTCGACAACAGCAAGGAAAACATGTGGTATTAACTTATAGTGTTAAAACCTTATACAAAAAAACCCTATACGTGGACGATTTTATTGGAAAACACGTGGCATAATCTAATAGGCAGAATGGACGATGAAGTGAACAGTATTCAAAGTGAACCTTAAGAGAAAAATGCTAGTGTAATGATGATGACACGCTGATTTGTGCTAAATTGAACATACAAATTTATGTTAATTCTTCGGAGACCGAGCTTATGATTTCTATAGTATTCGGTGAAGTTGGGAATATCAGAAGAGAATAAAGCAACAATAACCCCATAAATCATTTGTTAATCTTGTAGACATCCATTCCCTATGATTCCCTAATAAAATGTCCATTCACCAGAAATAAATCTAATTGCTATGAGAATGAATAAAAGGATCTGCGCGATCTAAATCCAGTCCTGAAATGCTTTGTTGGCAAAAACACCCATTTCCAGGTATCCCTCGCTAAAATCCAACAAACAAATAATTAAACAACCTTGCCAGAATCCAACAAAAATATATTATTCTCTTGATCGATCCTACACAATTCTTGTTATTTTTTTATGTTTTAGCTCAATTCACAAAAAGAGCATGGTGAAATAATGATGCAAGTGAACCATGAACGAAACTGTGATTTAGAACTGGATCACATTGAATATATTGTTGAAAGAAAATAGGTTGACCCTTTGCTAACGATCAATTTATCGATTTGGATGATAAATTTTAATTGAGAAGTCTGTCAATGTAAATGTTGAAGAAAATAAAAGCAACATTAGGGTGACCTCCATTGTGTATGTATAGTAGATGTGTAGAAGCACACGAGAAGGCTCTAAGGTAGGAAATTTAATGAAAATATTTGAGTTCCAACCTATAAGGAGATCCAATAAAGAAACACTGGCATTTGTAAGACCAAATACAATATATTATTGCCACTAATTGTATCTTCTGAAATGAAGGACTTCAAGAGTTCTAGGCATGACCTATTTTAAATTCTGCAAACCTTATGTATTGCAGTCTTTTTCCTCCATCTATTAGAACTCTGATAAAGAGAATTAGGATCTTGGCCCTTGTAATGTTGATAGTGTAAATGGAATAAGACCGCATGTTTGTGAATGTTTTGAGGGTAATGTTTTTACATGACTTTAATGAATAAGTTTTACAAAGACTGTTATTGTTATGAAAAATTATGCCCTTGAGCATGATACCCCACTCCTCTCTTTAAAACACAACACCCACTACAAACCCAACCCCAAAGGAAGTGAGGAAATAAAAATGTAAAGTCGATTTCCTTGACTCTTTACAAAATCACTAAACCAATTCTTTCAATGCTCTCAAATACTACCCTCGAAGTTTCATAATATTACATGCAGAAGAAAGCAAGATTTGGTCTTACTTCATTTGGTGTTGATCATATCTTATTAGTTAAACAACCATAGTGTTGAATTTCAAATCTCTTGGGTTGGCTTCTCGGGGCTCATGTATGCATAGGTAGCCACATATTGCACGCGAATACAATGTCTGAGACAAAATTCTGCTCATGCTAAAGTCTGCAATTTTCACTTCCTACCTCTTGTTTATCAACAGATTGGAGGGCTTTATGTCTTTTTGCACGATCTTGTGACGGTGCAGATATCTAAAGCCCTGCAAGACTTGCCTCTCCAATATCATGTCAGATCTCCTATGCTCCAGAGATCTTGTACTCCAACACGAAGTGAATCTCTTCCCCCTTTTCACAACTCCCTATAGATCAAACATAACTGAACTTATCACAAAACCAAAAGTTCGCATTAAACTATCCTTAAACCCTAATGGAATTATTTGATTCACCTTATTTTTTAGCCTAATCCATGATTGAAATATGCATAAATGGGTTTAGCTCAAACTTCACTTCATATAAGCAGTAGCAAAAATTGAGGATTTAAATGTTGAAGTGAAATTGAACTTTGTCAACCTTCTTTTGCAGCCTACATCCAAGAGTGAAACATGCATACAAAATTTTAAGTCAAAACTCACATGACATGATTGGTTTAAATAATTTTGAAGTTTATAACTTCACTTGACCTAGAATGTCATCGGAGCAACAATTCAAGTGCACAAATGTTTTCAATTTGGCCCAAATTTTATCTATTCATATTTACTACAAATGTACCTAAATGATAAGTTTAAAACATCAGACACTTACAAGTTACAGTGCACTTACAGTGATGCATGCATAAGCCAAATACATTCTTGAAAAAAAAATATTGGTAATATATCTTTTTGAATCTATTTCTTTTTTGAAGTCCCATATCAGCCTCTCAAAAGCTAGTTCTCCACCGTAAATGTATAGCATCCAAAAGAATAAAAATTGGGGACTATTAGCAATAAGGATCAAAATTAACAGAAATCATTGTTCATGGAAACAATTTAATATAATGTTATTTTTATTTGTAATGATCATAAAGAATATTCAATTCAAGTTTCATCTCAACTTTAGTTCATTGTTGAAGAAGTATGCCTCTTCTCTTTACCCTCTCTCTCTTCATTAGTCATAAAACATACATCAGGAAGCAGTCCGTTCAAAAGCTGCTACAGCCGCATATTGTTGAAGAGCCATGGGCACTACATATTGTTGTGGTGTTTGTCCTGGAATCCGATTTATAGAGACTAAATTTGCACCTATTAGTGCCATTCCTGCATGAGAAAGAATTCATCAAAATTAAAAACATAGTATAAATGTTAAAATACTTTTAATCTACTACAAAACCCACCGAAATTGAAAATGATTATAATATTTGACATAAATATGAGAGTGGAATGTACCCAAAGACTGAACATGGTTTTGTGTTGATGCTTCACCTCCATACTGTGACAAAGCATTCGTTGTCGCTACCAATCCTAGGCTGTTATACTGAACAATATGTGGACCCTACATATATCCTGGTGAGGCAGGATATCCAGACGCACCTTGTGTTACTTGTGCATGAGGATACATTGTTGTTGCTGGACCAGGATATAGTTGTGGAAACTGGGGTGCTACATATGGATTATAAAATCCATGCAACAAACCAAGTAGACATGGACATACAAGACATGAACAAGTGAGTTGATATGAGGCATTTCCTCTCACACCCCTAATTACAACCTAAAAAACTTGGCACATAAATATATGGATTTCAGTAGTAACTTCACTTGATTAAAAAGGGAACAAAGACATAAAAAATATGAAAATATAAAATAAACTCATCAATGCTGCAAGCATAATCTAAACCAAAACCAAAAATTAATAAAAGACGAAAGCCCAGTCACACAAACACAGTAGTTTTATTATTGATAATACCTGTGCAAAATTGAAATCTGGAGGATATGCCGGAAACCTGCAAACACACGTGTGTATTAACTATAAAGAGAAATCACTTTAGGCAAGAAATTATTCTTATTGAAAGTTTTCTTGTCACGATTTTTATTTTACAAGCTATCATATCCATAAACCATATAACATGGTTATGTTAATTGTGCCTCAATCTTCATAGTGCATAGATCTATCGATGCCAATAAAGATCAAAGTCTTTGAAAGAAAAAATTAGAATTGCATGTTTGGACTCACCCAAATGGAGAATATGGATAACCTTGTTGATAAGGATAGGGACCAGGTTGTGGAAATGGCAAGCCACCATTATAAGCAAGTACTCCCACTTGAGAGCCTCCTTGAAAGTGGGAATTTGGTCTGAAACAGTTGCCTACATGAACCAGCATGGAAGTAAGAAGACAATAAGGTGGTATTAGTATGAAATATATAACATAATCTAACATAAAAGGATAAGTTTCCTCTAACTGGTTAGGTTACAACTACATACCCCAAGTCCCCAACACAAACCAAAACCCACGCAACCCTACGTGGTCACCCTTTTCAAACACCAAATACAATATGACACAATCTGACCTAATATGATATGTTGCTTCTGACTGGTAAGGAGACAGTAACATTCCCAACACAAAACACAACCAAACGTCCCAGGCATCCCTACCTAGTCATACTTGCCAAATTCCCAATACATTCATATTTTTTTCCCCTCTCCACAGTCACAAATAGTCCAATTCATTGCTTCATGAATACCGACATCTGTTGAGTGTAACACTATAGAATAAGGAATCTATGCTTCTAAAACCCAAACTCAGATGCCATGTAAAACAGGTTGGATAAACCATAGATGGTCTTTCAGGCCAAACAAGGTCCTAATGTTGTGTTTCAGCTTTGAAGAAGGCATTTCACTTTACCTTTAGAAACAAGTACTGCAACAGCAGTCTCTTTAGCTAAAGGATAATTGGCAACTACCACCTGATTCAGGAAACATAAGTTAGCATGCACACTCGTGTTGAACAACAAGCGACTGTATAACCTTGAACTCGTATAAATCCCTATTTATAACACCTTGGAATTATCTCTTCAATGACCCAATATATATTATAAAGTGCCCTGTACATAAACTTTCAAATTCCTAAACTACACAAATAAATATATAGATACATCTATCTTTTCCATATAAAATTTCCAAACATCAATCCACAAGCAGCTAACATTGAATGTATATGTAACTCTTATAAGACTCCTTCTGCATCAGAAAGCACATTTGTTCTTCTAAAAGCGATAAACAAAGTTCAAAAAAGATCTCTTGATCTATCAGAATCAATTCAAATCAAGATTCTCATTGAATCTTACAGGGTTCCCAGTAGCTATTGAGGCTGGCAATCAACACCACCCTCCATCCAAAAAAACAGGGAAAAAGAGGGAAATCCACAGGGCGTTGCCAAGGTACCAGCTTCCTCATTGTGTATCCTTGAGTGCTAAAAGGTGAGGGAAATTTATTTATCTATTAAACAATATAAAACAAAATAAATAAAATCAATTCAAATCAAGATTTGTGTTTTTCCAAAAAAAAGGAGGCCTTCCAAGAAAGGCAGTCTTTGTTTGTAAATTTGAATGTGAGATACCCTTCACTGTATTAAGGAAAGGAAAAAAGAAAAATCCCTAGAGATACACATCACAAAGAATACCCATCGATTTATTGTATTTCAAGACCACAGATTCAAAGATCCGAATCTGACATTAGAGGAAATTTCAATTTAAAATGGGCCTTCCAAAAATAATACAAATTCCATGTTATCATGTATTAGCCAATCAAAATGATTTAAAATTCAAAAAGGGAGCACCTCTTAAACAATTTTTTAATATAAATTTGGGGATAGGTATCATAAAAAAAACTATTTTTTGTTCGTATTTTCGACATATCTCCCTGTGTTTTTACTCAAATTTCGATCAGGAGATCTCATTGGATGCGGAATGCAATTCGTCATCCAACGAGTACCCACTCTCCATACTTTTGACAGGCCCCTCTACCCCAAAAACAAGAAATACCTGAAAAAATGTGATGATGACATCATCATCACGTTGTTTCAGGTATTTATTGTGTTTTGAGTAGCGGGGCCCATCAAAAGTATGTCGAGTGGGTACTCATTGGATGAAGAATTGAATTATGCATCCAACAAGCTCTCTTGATTGAAATTTGAGTAAAAACATAGAGAGATATGTCGAAAATACTAACAAAAAAAGTAGTTTTTTTCTTTTCTTTTTCCAAAATTAATAAATATTATTTTATTATTTTAACTATTAGTTTATTAATTTTCCTTAGGAGGCCCATTTTGAGTTGAAATTTCCTCTAATGGTTTTAGCATTGAAAATTCATGTCACTCATTATCAAATGTTAACAATGGAGTAGATATCCATCCTTGCATACAAAAAACACAATTATCTGCCATCCAATATGCATAAATCCCATGTTTCGTCTATATGCACTCTACAGCATTTGCGTGTAAAACTAACTTCTTTGCCCTAGAAAGAAAGTCCTAGTTTTCACTATCTAGTATGTAACCTTGTGAGTTATGCTGCATATGGGATGTTAAAGATGACAAAGCAACATTGCAGTGTAACTTATCACCATCAATGATCATTATCCCTTTCAGCCAGTAATCAATCTAATCTTGCAAGAAGCAAAAAACAAATAGGGAGCAAAGATGGCATTTTACAATATACGGGGACTCTGTTTTCTTCATAATCTCCATCTCTCGGATTATATGTTGCCCCAATGTCTCGTCGTGATTTCCATGGATGACCTTCAGGGAGTAAATGACAATGAACGTCTTGAACATGCTAACCTCCTGAACACACAACCGCAACCATAAAAAAACGCGCAGTAGTCGTAAATGACAATGAACGTCCTCAACATGCTAACCTCCTAAACACAACCACAGCAATAAAAAATGTGTGACACTTTGGTTGGGAGAGAAAAATTACATGTGGCGGAAAATGATTAGCCAGAGTGACAACGATGTGAATAGTGTTTTTCAAAAGAACTTCAGAGAAAAACGCCTAACGACGTAAACATAGAACGTTTAAGTTAAAACGATCTCTTTTAACCTATAAATCCACAAAACTCTACATCACCAGTAAAATTTAAAGTACATTTGAATGGTTATATTGTAAAGTTATATTGTACTTCTTCAACCCTAATAAAAACATGACAGCTGTTTTTTTTTATCTAGACAGAACATGACAGCTGAACAATTTGCACATTTATGTATATTTGTTGTTTTTCTATGTTTTGAGTCAGATATCATTACAGAAGTTTCACAAATAATTGGATGGTGTTTTTTTGTTTTTTGTGTAGATATTATTACTGAAGTTTTACAAATAATTGGATGCAGTGTTGAAATTTGACGAGTAAAATGATGGTCATGGGACATTTTGACGGTCAAATAAGGTTAAAAATTTTAGTAGACTGTTTTTTTCTGAAGGGTAAATTTATCATTTAAACTTATTTTTGAAGGGCAATAAAATTTTCAAAATGTCATTATATTATTACTATTTTTGAAGGGCAATAAAATTTTCAAAAAGTCCTTATATTATTACTATTTTTGAAGGGCAACAAAATTACTAAAACTTCATTATAAATTACTACTAGTAAATTTGTAATATCAATACTTTTATCTTATTATTATATAAAATTATACTTTCTAAATTCCAACCATACTTTCACTAAATAGAAAAATATTTAGTTAGTATTATTTCCATCATCCATGTTTTTCTATTTTGTAGGTTTTCTTGATTTTTTTCTGAAAGCAAAAGAAGTCATTTAACAATGATTTTTTTTATTTTATTTTTTTTACTATTGTAATTAGCATCTACATAGTACAAATTTGAGTGCTCAATGCTCAACTAAATGATTTGAAAGTTGGAAGTGGAACTTGGAAGGCTGGAGCTGGAGCCTAGAAGCCCTTGGAGTTGGAGAGTGGAGAGTGGAGTTACACAGAGCCTTGGAAAGCATTATCAAGATTCAAAGGTATTTCCTGTAGAATTTGTTTGGTTTAGATTTAAAGATTTGTTTAAAAATCTATTGATTTGTTTAAAATCTACTATATTTTTTCAGTATATTTTATGTAATGTATATATATATTTAAACTCGATACTCAAAGTGGATAGTACATGGTTGAGAATAGAGATACATACAATAACAACTTACATCAATTAACCAGAAAATAATATTTCCAGACAGGTGAGAGATTCAGTGTGTCTTGATGTAAACAAAGCCACTAGTATTGGTGACTTAGTAACAGCAATTCATAGTTTATAGATAATAGGAGTAAGCACAGGTTCATTATTAAGTTATTCACCTAATTAATAGTAATTATATTACACACATCTTAAGTAAACACAGTAGCTTGATGCTCGTTGCTTAACTCTATACAATTGTGTTGGCTTATATGCACCTGCATTAGTACTATAAGCTTATATCATTTTAAGACAACACTGAACCTATGTATTATCCATAATGAATGACCATCAACACTGACCTATGAATGTATACAACTTGGTGCAGCACCAATGATCTGTAAACTTTGGATAGCTGTACATTTCGACCTGCTTTATCAAATTGGACGGCTACAGCAGGAACCCATTTTACTGAATGCATAGAATTTAAATGTTATTTGTGCAATTCCTAATTTACCGAACACAAATTTGGACAAGTAAAACACACACACACTAGAACATAAATTGGTAACGCAGGATTTATTAAATCACCGATGACCATATTCAATCGGTATACAATCAAAACATTTAAGACATTTCTGATATAATTTTTCGGTATGATGAATAGTCTAAAACATTCCTTACTCCAAGCAACTACTACAGTGCCTACGCGTCGGCTTCCTCTTTAGGGAAATGGAGTCGAACCCCCCCATTTGTTATGGTTGTTTGCTCTTAAACCTCCTTCCATCCATTCGTATATGTTCAGAGATAACCGGTTGTGTCAATCTGATTTCCTTAACGGTTTTGATCCACGAAGCCAATGAACCGCAACAAAAGATCTCTCTATCCAATGTGAATTAACATTGATAGCCTCCGTAGCCTCATATATCCACATACAGAACAATTAACTCAGAAAATGAAATCGATGATGCCGACTACTGAAGCCCAAGGATGCTCATGCATCAGTAATCCAAGGGATTCTCTTATAAACATACAACGCAGGTGACCATGTGTAACGTAGTTGTAGGACTTGACTTAAGTGGAAATAGTTGCTGGGGAGTTTTGGGAAATATCTTATCATTGTAATAAGTGGGAGTTAGATTTGGCACTCTCTAAGTTACCGATTAAAATGGTAGAGATTCGATATCCTTTAGCTAGGCATTGACAATGATGTGATATTTTTTTTATATGCACAATTTAGTAAAATTAAAGAATCATTTTTATGTTTTTTAAGCTTCATTATTTATTTATTTTTGCATAATATGATGTGTATTTGTAATTATTATTTTTAACTTATATTTTTTTATAATATCAATTCAATACATAAATAGTATATAAAATAAATAGGAATCAAGTTAATGTACCAATTACAATGATAGATATTAATAATGACCATTTTTTATTTTAATATAAAAATGCCCAAAAAATATTATTTAGAAAAAAATTAACAAAAAATCATTATTGAAGAGTAATTTTTTTAGCAAATCTTCAATATCGAAGGGTAAAAGTTTTAGCAAACTTCACTCTGAAAGGTAAAATTTTAAACAAAACTTTTCATGACTAGGAATATAAAATGTCAAAAGGTTAAAAAAAAAATTTGATAGATAAAATAAAAACCAAATTCCAGCACTGATTTGATTGAATGGTTAAGTCTCATTAATAGTTTTATAGAAAGTTCTACTAAATCAAAATAAACTTTTGAGAAAAATGAAATGCTGTCATTTCCCAAAATGTTTGATGTTCTCTCTTTTATGAGAAAGTTCCACTAAATCAAGTTGAAAATTTGAGCAAAATTGAAATTGTTCACAAAATACGTCCATCGCCTTCACTAAGGTGCATTAGGTTTGCGTTTTTATGATTTTATTTTGGTTATGATTTGGTCTAGTTTATGTACATTTTAAGTATCCCACAAATGTTCATATCAAAAACTCACCTCTTATCATATGCATTTATAATTACTTTTATGAAAATAGATTTTTATTTTTATTATATTTAAAATAATTTGTAATTAGGTTGATAGACTTTTTTATTTGAGATTTGGGGTGGATTATAGTCTATGTTTTTTCATCTATTGAGGAGGGTGAGACTCATCTACCCACAAGGATGAGATAAGTGTACCGTAATGATTAATTTTATGGTAGTAGTTTAAAATTTGAAAATAACTGGTAACTAGTTAAATGGATAACTGCTAACAATGCATGGATAACTCATAGCTGATTGATGAATTGATAACTTATAGTTCATGGCAGATGACTAGAAGAATATGAGATAAAAAGAAAATAAATATAAAAAATAACTAATAATTCCTAAATAAATCTCTATCCACATAATCAAGCCACAAACTATGTAGATATATTAGTTTCTACACAAATTGAAATTAAAAATATGATATAAAACTTAAAATTTCAGTATAGACTTAAATCGATGATTATTAAAAAGTGCACACTATAAGTGTTAGTGCTTGAACCTCTTAGATTTTTGTTTTTTTTATCTCCAATCCTCAATATAACTTCCCAGCCTTTTCATGGAATTTATTGTGATTGTTTTTCTTTTGTTGCGATTTGATCAGATTGATTATTTTTTCTTATAATGTACAAAAACAACTTTATAAACTTGTGCTCGCTGTGTTAATGCGCAGTTTAATGTTTAGTGCATTGAAAAGTTTCAGTTTTTTTGGAATTGTTGAATACATTACAGAGATACAATGTATTCAGTGACCATCCCTAATATAACCTCCAAGCTAAAACAAAATATGCACGTCTCTTTGTATATATGTAAGGATTTTGGCCTTTCGTGTTGAATACAGCCTACAAGGTCATGTATACAGAAGTTCTACAAATGCTTATTCGGTAGTTTATGCTGTTGTTCAGTTTTGGATGCATAATGGCT
Source organism: Pseudotsuga menziesii (assembly GCA_001517045.1). Classification (NCBI taxonomy): domain Eukaryota; kingdom Viridiplantae; phylum Streptophyta; class Pinopsida; order Pinales; family Pinaceae; genus Pseudotsuga; species Pseudotsuga menziesii. The sequence continues at coordinate 205,952 of LPNX010464305.1, forward strand.
GCAGTTAGCTTCTATGCAATTTGTCTTAAAAGTTAAAAGAAATTTAACTGGACATGGAATCTTTTTTACAAGTCAAATGTTCCAGTAACTATAAGAGTAGTATAAGAGTTAATCAAAAAGCCACCAACTCTCTTGAATTCAAGAGAGCAAATCATGCTGAAATGACAATTTAGATTACTTAAATTTCAATTTTGGTTCTCTAAGTAGTGGGTAGTTTTAAAATCGATCAAGATAAATAGCTAAAACTGCCAAATTGCAAAAATAATTTTACCAAATTTCTATTAAAAAATAGTTAAAAAAAATGTTTTAATTATTTTTTATATATATAATTCCAATAACTATATCTATAATTTCAACCATTTTGATTAACACAAAAATTAAAACAATTATAAAACACAATATTATCATTTCAAGTTTGATAAGGCACTATATAATTTCTTAAATCAATAATAAAGGATGACAATTAAATTTAAAAAATAAAATAAGTAAGATATAATCATATAAATATAGAAAATAATGCATGAACATATTTATATTTTAATTTTAATTATATTTTAATATAAAAATAAAATAGATTTATGTTTGTTTATATAAGATACAATCATATAAATATAGAAAACAATACGCACACATATTTATATTTTAATTTTAATTATATTTAAAATTCTAAAAGAATGGAGATTTAACTATTTTAATGGTGAAAAAAATATAGAAATAAAATGAATTTATGTTTGTTTATTTTATTAAAAATTTTATAATTGTTAAATAATTTTTATTATGGTTAGTTTTTTTTTGGAATTTTTTTTTCAATCTAGTTTATGGTGTTGTAACATATCCAAAAGTTGAAAATATATATATATATATATATATATATATATATTTTAGCGAAACATTATGTTAAATTTTATTATGATCAAGTGGTCAAAGATTATTGTAATTGAAGAATTATTTATTTTATTAATTAATAAATGGAGACACCTATTCAAGGGAGATTGTTAAATGAGAGCTCAGTGACACTAGGAGGAAGGAGCAGTTGTAGAAGGCTAATTGACAAATGGCAGCACCAGCAATTCACTTTCTAGCTGTTACAGGAGCATAATCCCTAAAAAAGTAGTCATGTTCCCTAAGAGGGGGAAACTGAGTTGGGTGGCTCATTAATTCCAATTGACCCTAATACCTGGGCAATCTTATATAAACCATCAAATTGAGCAGGAGGATCACCACTCATTCTCATTTATGGAAGAATGACTTTGTGATTGCTGCAAACTGAAAAGTCAGGCACACAAAGAATTTGATGAGGGGATAGCTAAAGTGAATTATTGAGTTAAGTCTGTTGTGTAACATAGATCTCCATCCTAGTGGTGTAGTGAGAAAGCTCGGGGTCCTAAAGAAGTGATTTGGCTACTTCAGGAAAGGTTGGGTGGACAAGTCTCCCTTGGGTATTGGTCCCACTTCTCTGTAAACTTCCAAGTTCTAACTCTCATCTCTCTATATCATTATTTATTTCTAATTAAATACAGTGCAATTTGTTTGGGATATTAGTAATGCAAACTATTGGAATTTAGTAATGGATAGATGTTGAATTAATTGAATTTGAAAAAAAAAATTATTCCCTGTATTTTTCCTCTCACCAAAAGTAATGGTGACATACTAGAGGATATAGAATTATGTTGAATGAGTAGAAACAGATTGAATGAATAAATATGTATTATTCTGATTTAAAGTATGGGTACAATATATAGTTATAAATAGTCTTTCCTCTAATTTGTTTTTAAAATCTGTACTTATTTTAAACATGACGTACAGTTCTAAATTCAAATGTTAAACTTTTACTAGTCTTAAAGCAAAAACAAAAGAATTTGCAAGTTATTTGAAAGTGCAAAAAATTGAAACATATTTTGCTAGATTCTACTAGATTCATAAGTTCAGGCCTTAAACTGTTATATTAATATCAAGCCGAGATGATCGATGAACCTTAGCACTTTTTGAAGGCTTCCAGTTTGTTTTGATATTGTTTTAAATAGTTTTCCAAATTAATAAGTTACAGCCTTAAGGGATTAACCCTTATAATTTTTATATAAAAAACTACTTTACTTAAACACTTTAACGAAAACCTAGTTCTGACACAACTAATTTCCTTCGTAAAAACAGATTCTTGTTTATATCTCTCAATGGGAATAGATAAGTGTCTAATCCCTCCTAAAATTTAAATAAACAAACATTTTACCCTTATTATGGAGTATTATGTAAAGTTTATCTTGTTTAAGTTTTAAAGCTTACCCCTTTCCTCTTATTTTAAAGAGATGGATTCAAATATCCAATGATTACAAGAATCAATCATAATTAAGTTAACAAGTGTATTTCTTTTAGTTAATGAGAAATCAATCTCAGGGCTCTTACTTTTTGTTTCCCTACTAAAATGGTGGATCATATTCCCTCCAAATATTTACAGAGTTTAACCTCAGACAAACTTTGCATATCTTTATTTTATTAACAACCTTTTGAAACAAAAGTAAAACCTATCTTCACATTTCCAAAATTACAGTAACTCACGCGAGTTACTCGGTAAAAGCTTAGTCCTCAACGAAAAAGAGAAGAGAAGTCAATATATGTTATCATTATTAAAATTGATAAAATGATAAAATTACTCCCAACCATTTATGATTTTTTCATAGTAAACAAAGGAAAAATGTCTTAAGTTGAAAATACGGTAAACCTAGCTGAATATACATTATTTATTAACAATACTAAAATACAAAAGACAGGCTAGGGTTTCAACAATCCCAATGAACTTATAATAATAAACAACTGTAAACTATATTCTTGCAAAGTAATTTCTACCTCAGTTTAGTTTTGTAGTAAAATAAAAAAAATAATAAAAAAATAAAAAAAAGAAATCATTAAAGTTTCCAGAGTCATGCTTTATCTAGAATCTGTATACCCATCGATTTATTTAGTTCTTTCTCCATAAATTTCTTGTTTTTATTATTATTAAATTGTTTTTATTATTATTAAAAATTAAAAACAACTAATGTTACCATATAAGTTTCGTTTAAAGCAGTGGTAGAACGTAAGGTTCTCTTTCCACCCGATTAAATTAAAGAAGATTTTACATCCCCACAGGGTAGAACGAAATAAACATGTAAGAAATTTTTACAGCCATAGTGTTGTACAACCAACTAAGTTACTAAACCCTTAGAGATTAACAACAAAACGAAAAAATGGGCATTCAAGAACATCTAGCAAGGTAGTATATTCTAGAAAAAAATGGTTTAGCCACAAAATTTCCATCGAAATACCATTTGTTTAAAATCAAGTTTACACGGTTATTTAAATAAAGCTTCACTTTATAAAAAAAGAGAGCCACCAATATCATACTTTCTCTACAGTATTATTAAGCCACATTATCTTTTCTCTAACAAAAGGCTCTGCAAGTAATTAAGGTAAAGAAGAAGAAAAACAACTATCTACCCATCACGAGACCCAGTGGTCTTCGCAGGAGCCACACTAGGAAGCATCATGGGTCTTACCCATCCAAGGAGAATTGTTGCAACTGGTTTTTCATACGCCATCGCGGAGTGAACCTGTATGCAAACCGTTACATTGGGGCTAAGCAATTTTTTTATAACTATTCGGTAGAAATGAAAGAATAAAATAGATTTTACACTAAGTAAGTTCTTACCTTTCACAATGACGGAAAACTGATCAGAGTCATCCAATGCTATCGCTAGAACCAGCATGAGAAATATCTAAACAAGAACGAAGCATTCATGGAAGAAACAAAGGGCCAAGGTTAAGATTTTCCCCGTCTCTGTTCACCAGATAGGATTTTTTGCAGTGACAAAAGAGCCAACAGCCAAGAGGGAAGTTGCGGTTTGTCAATAAAGACCTAATAGACCCCATTGAAACTATAAGACATGATCTTCAATAAGCATTAAAAACCATAGGGTTCTAGCCTTACCACGTAGACAGCAGGCGAGGATTGCCAGTACTATCACATGGGTTGCATAAGGGTGAAGTTATAGCCCGTCCTGTTTTTGAAATTATCGCCTATTATGTCAACCATCACATCTTGAATAAACATTTAAGGAAATGATGATTATAATCTCCCTTCCAGTTATTAAGGTTTGAGTTATGGTAAATTGTTAGGCTTGTCCATATCATTAAATTTATCCAAGAAGTAAATTTGGAACTAGTGTAAGATAAATGTATTTCACCTTTGTTTAGAAGTTGGGTCAATTTTTGTGAACTGCCTTTTGTTAAGCTGTTAGGAAGGTTTCACCTTAGCAACACTTTGGGGTTGGTCCCGAACACCTGCACGAGGAAGAACAAACGAAGTTCATGTGTTAGTCGTAGTGACTAAGTAAGACCCCTGATAGTGTTCCTGGTGCGGCTCAGTTAGAGACCTTTTGATCTTAACCACTAAACTGAACAAAGACGGTTTACCTAAAGTTACCAAATTTTGCTATATCAGTAAAAAAATTAAATAACGGAAACAAGCTTTAACTAAATGACCTTTTGATAGTAATATTTAAACAAACAAAGTATAAGAAGTAATATTGTTCTAAACATTGTCATGTAAAATGTTAGTATTGCGTACAATAAAAGAAAGTAAAAAAAAAAAGAAATTAGGGGATGTTACAAGTGGTATCAGAGCGAGGTTTCAACGCTAGGGCTCATAGGCTCACTCGCGTATGAGGAAAAACAACATACTAATCTTATTTTTGTATTTATTTCTTTTCAGAAATATATAAACCTGTTTTGCAGAAAATGGAGAATGCAGAAGCCTCTGCTGAGAATGGTCCTCAACATGAAAATCTCGATAATTTTTATGTGGATCTGAATAATCCTGAATTAATACAAACAGTATGAGAACTGAAGG
>LPNX010464318.1:0-55967 GCA_001517045.1 Pseudotsuga menziesii
GGTGGTGGGAAGTAGATTTGGTGGTGGCAATGATGAGGATGAAGAGATAGGGAGTGGCACATACCATGGAGAGGAGGAGGAAGAGGGAAAGGAGGAGGAAGAGGGAGAGGAGGAGGAGGAGGAGGAGATTAAGACTCGAGAGTGATGAGGGGCAAAAAAAAACACAACAACTTTGTGGAAGTATGTGGCAAGGCTTGGGAGAGGGTGAGAGGGTGGAACCACAAAGTTTACATGCCTCCATTGTAATAAAGCTTACACAGGTTCAAATACACGTGTGAGAAAGCATTTGTATGGAATTATGCCATGTCATCAAGGTAAGGCCACTGGACTCAAATCATGTGACAAAGTGTCAGCTAAAGAAAGAAACAAATACAGGATGGAAGAAGAGGCCGCTCAAAACAATTCAAAGAGATGAAGGGTTGAATCTGAATCCCCACAGAGAATGTTTAGTGGTGGATCTGGATCGTCATCCACCCATGCTAGTGGATTCTCTCCTGTGCGAAAAACATTATCATATTTCCTTGACCTTGGTTGCAGAGATTATGTGGATTCAAAAATTTACAGATTTCTCTATGCATGTGGTGTGCCATTCAATGTTCTTCGCTCACCCTATTGGCATGAAATGGTACAAGCCATCAATGGTGCCCCTAAAGGATATAGGAGCCTTGGGTACGACAAAGCTAGAACCATGGGACTTGACAAAGAAAGAGTCAAAATCAATAGTGCTCTTGGAAAGTTTACAAATGATTGGTCAAACTATGGGGGTATCCATTGTATCTAATGGGTGGACAAATGTTAAAGGCAAGCCATTGATAAATATTCTTGGTGTGTCTGCTAGTGGTGCGGTCTTCCTTTCAGCTCATGACTACTCAAATCGCTACAAGACTAGTATTAATATTGCACAACCTTTACTTGAAACCATTCAAACGATTGGGCCATACAATGTCATTCAAGTCATCACAAATAATGTTGTTAATTGCAAGGCAGCAGAAGCAATCATTGAGGATAAGTATCCCAACATATTTTGGTCAGGGTGTTTGGTTCACACATTGAACCTTTTGATGCATGATATTGTTAAGATGACCCTAGTTACCGATGGATTGATTCCTTGTACAAGAGAGGTAAGAAAATGATAAAATTTATCACCAATCATAGCATGGCCCACCACATTTTTCGCACTCACTCTAGGTTGGAGCTATTGAAGATTGCGAAGACTAGATTTGCTTGCTACTACCTCAACTTCAGGAGGCTTTTGAAGGTAAGAGAGGCATTGGCTAGTATGGTGTCATGTGATTCATGGTAGGGATTGAAAGACAGAGCTGCAAACGCATCTGATAGAAATGACTTTCAAGAGGTGGAGGACATAGTTCTTGATGGTCATTTCTGGGCACAGGTTAAATATGTTCTATAGTTCACCAAGCCCGTTTATAATATGGTTCGTTTTGCAGATACAAATCAGTCGGCGATTGGGGAGGTGTATGAGCAAATGGATAGCATGCTTGGTCATATCAAAGACATTGTTGAGCAAAGAGATGGAATCTTGTATGACCATATCCATAAACATGTGGTCAAAAGATGGGATAATTTGAATGTTCCACTCCATGCCCTTGCATGTGTCCTTACCCCAAAATATTATTCTCCATCTTGGTTGGCCCAACCTACACCTAGCGGTGGAGTTAGGAAAAGACCACACATAGATTCAGAGGTGCAAAATGGGTATATGCTTGCATTAGACAAGTTGGTCCCTGATGAGGAGGAGTGTGCTCAAGCACGGAGTGAATTGATCCAATACATCAGTGAACATGGAGTCTTTGGTACCTTGCATGCAACCAAAGATCGAGAGAGGTTGGATCCTATTCGTTGGTGGAACATGTATGGCAATGGTGCCACATATTTGCAAAAATTGGTGGTGAGGGTGTTTTCACAGGTTGCCAATAGTTCTTCTGCAGAGAGGTGTTGGAGCGCCTACAACTTCATCCACAACGTCAAGAGAAATAGTTTGAATATAGAACGGGCCGAAAGTTTGGTTTATGTGCCTACAACTTGAGGTTGTTGTCCCATTATTGTGAAGCGACCAAGAATGATAGAACTTTTTTGACTTGGGACAACAATCCAGAGGAGGCTAATCTGGAGGATGGAACCATTGCATTAGAGCGCTTGGAGGATTAACTATTGGGTGATCATGAGGGTGATTTGATTCATACATCGGAGATGCCACCCCCAACCACCAGTAGGTTTTCAGATGCAGGAGTTTTGCCTTTAGTTTCACAACGTCCGGCATTCCATGGGGGCCATTCATCTTCTTCTCGTGTTCCACAATCACTTCCAGCAGCTCCTATTCCACTTAGAACACGAGAAAAAAAATTGGAAGTTTCTCATGGCAAGAGGAAAACTTAGTATATTAGTAGATAGTATCATAATACTTTGTATTTCATGTTTATTATGGCCTATTTTGTAAACATTATGGCCTACTTTGAAGTTTGAAGTTTGAACTTTAAATTGTTGATTACATCTTGATTTTTATAATCTTATGATCTTACAACTCTTTGGTATTGAATATGATATTATGATGCTTTGTTTCATTTCATGGTTGATGTTATTTGTTAGACTGTTAGAGTTTGTTGATGGCAAATATTATATGTTGAAATTTGAAGATTGATGTTGTTGATGATTGATCATTTGATGACAATGCTACAAGTCATAGTTCCTAGATGATTGATGTTATATGTGACATGTGTATTAAATGGTTATATCTATGTTTTCTATAGCTAATTTGGCATAATACATGTTTTTTTTAATATATATGCATCAAAATATATTAAAATATATATTATATAAAAAACGTTCCCAAATCAGAATCTTTTGAAAATTTCGCTTTTTGCTCCCGCTCCCCACTCCCAACAGCGTAGCACAGCAATCTTCCCAGTTTCAATATTCATCCGTTCTATTCAAGCAAATCATTTATAAATTGCTTTTAACAGCAATCACACCACAAAACTCTTTGGCTTATAGACTCCATTTATTCAGAAATACCTAATGCATCATAGTTCAATAAATTTTCTCCAACTGGCATAATATTGTACATCTAAATCAAGAATTCAAGGTTCTTACTCCATTCCATTCCCAGGTTGATGGTTTGTTTACAGCGGTGAACCCTACCATGAGACATTAACAGCTTAAGGTCAAAGAAGTAATGACTTATTTGAATTTCCAGCACTGTCACTCTATGTTTCTAAATATATTCAGGAATATTCACATGTTTTAGTTGGACCTACTCTATTGCTTCAGCAAGATACAAGTGTCAATTATTCATCCTCATAATCAGTACTTGTTATCCATCCTCTTCTCCAAACAGACAGCCTCCTTTTTTTAACCAGAAAATTGGGGGACAGGAAACTAAGCAACCTCCCCAGATATATGCAACAGCCTGCAAGCCATATATACCAAAAACTCATAGTTAAGCCTAGCGCCAAGACATCCAGAGACATGCCCAGTGAGGATCCCACTCAAGGGGGGTGCTTACCCTTCCAGCCTTATAATGACAGGCCAAATATGTCACTTCGGGGAATTGAACCTGGGTGGAGAGCATAACAATCATTCCTCCCAATCATCCAAACGAAACCCATGTGACGCACATGGACAGTCTCCCAAACTCAAAGGTTCAACATGTCTGTAGGACCTCATACCTTGTGGCAGTGACAAGAAGAATCCCCATTTAGAAAATGGTACTTAGGGCTATATCACTACTATTATTTTAAGGTCTTTAGGACCATGAATAAAATCACAAATAGTTGATAACGTCTATCTTCATGGGCTTCAGTCCTAATGTATATATTCAGGCGATAGAAAAAGTGCTTCTGTTCTTTTAAAAGAAACAATATAGACCATGAATTCTAAGACAATGCCAGTTCAAGGTGGGCCACATCCAAGGCCAACAAGTAAAACAATCTTACAATGTCTGCTTATTTGTATTTATCCTTGTCTGTCCTCAAAATGACGCTACAAGAAAAAATAACACAGGTCAATACAACAAGCAGCGCAATCCCAAAAGAATTGAATTTGCACGAGTAATTCTCTAATCCCCATCATCAGTGGATGATAGAAACGTATTACCAAAAACTTATAAAAGAATTGGCTGCACATCAGTAGAACTTAGAAGGCATGATCCATCTTTCTGTTGTTACATGGACTTCATAGGATTTGTAGAGCTGATCCAAAGCAATCACTTCATCAATTTGGCCATGCTCAAAGATCTCATGGGAAGCATATCGAGCTTGTAGGCAATTGTTTCAAGCCCAAGTGTTACATGGAATGTAGACCTTCTGCCATATAAAGGCAAGGGCTGCAGACAGAGCTAATTATGATTCATGATTCATTATGTTAATTCCTTTTTCAGCTAAATCAGCAGTATTCAAAACATAGATTGCTTTTAAATTGTCTTTAGTAGACATCAAAGCAAACAAGAACAGAATCATTACCACTACTTAATTTAAAAGCATAACTATAGCTCATCCACCTCCTAGATGCATATCATCCAAGTCCATTCCTAAACATATCAGTGAGTACAGAAACCATTCAGTATCTTCCTGTCAACAGTCATTAGCCATCATATGGAGGACATCTCCTCTTCCCACTAGCTCCACAAAACATAACCAAAAATCAAGAATAAATTGTGAATTTCATTCAAAAACAGCGGAGCCTGCATTTTTTTTTACTTCATCTAGATAAGAACTACTGCTATGACTTTGCGGAGATCCACATAGCCATTGCTCTAACTTTGATGTTTGCAATTTGAATGGAAGCAAATAGATTATTCTCTTTTCCACGAGTTAATTTTGGGTTTTCTGTTAAAGGATAAATCTTTTCTATGGACCATCCCATCTTGTCTGCATTAATAACCTAAATTACATGTGGGAATTAGCTATACACAGCACTCAGTCATTATATCTAACTAAGATCCAGAGTTGAAAGTTGTAGATTGTCCACGATATTTTGCAATCCAGGTGTTTTTCGGCAATACAATTTGAACAAAGAAATTAGACTTCTGAAGAAAAATTAAGTAAATAAATTTCTGAAGATAGACATTTATTGAAGACAGAGCAAGAAACGAGTAAAGATGCCATACTTTGTTGAGGCAGGAGAATCCACGATTTGTTTCGAAGTATAAGTTCATCTAACTGTGTTGTCAGCTATATTCAGGTACAGGAATCAGCTAGGCATCCTTACTGAGAGCAATCCGCCTTCATCCCAATTGAGGAAAAACAGCAGGCTAAAATGCAGAATGGCAGACCCTATGCATCGCAGCCACTGACAAGCTCCTGACTTCTAACTAAGCCCTCCAGTATATCATCAGGTTCTTGAACGACTGGTTTTTGACCTGGAACTACACCCCTTTCCAATGCTGTTGCATGGAGTTGATCTGCATCTTGAATCCGGCCTTGATTGAGAAATTCTTTAATCAATATATTATAAGATCTAGTATCTGGACCTGTGCCATTTTTTATCATAAAATTTAACATTGCATCTGCATCATCCAGCCTTCCCAGTCTGCAAAATCCTTTGATCACTGTGTTGTAAGTAGTAAGGTTAGGGGGATGACCTTTATTGATCATCTCATGGAGAAGGGCCTGAGCATCCTCCATCTCTCCTGTTGTGGAATGGCATTGTATTGCCAAATAGTAATCCGTTGCACTGTAAGCAAAACCCCTATCCTTCATCCTTCTATAAAATATACTTGCATCCTTGTGGTTACCAACCCTAGCAAGTCCCCGGGCCAGGATGTTCAATGTATCAAATCTTACCTCATATCCCTTGCTTGCCATTTCATCATGCATCCTTAAAGCATCTGGAAGCTGATTGCCTTGAACGAGACCCTGAATCAGGGTGGTATATGTAACACAATCAGGTGTACAATCACTCTGATGCATCTCTTTAAGGATGTCCATAGCTTCAATTAATCTAGATCCCCTGCAATATCCATTCAGCAGTGTGTTGTACGTCACTATGTTGGGTTTCAGCCCCCTCGCCAAAGCTTCATTAAGCATCTCTTTTGTCTTATCCAATCTGCTTGCCTTGCATAGACCATGTATTAGAATAGTGTATGTGTAAATATTTGGTGCTACGCCTCCCTGCTCCATCACACTCACCAATTCCATGGCCTCCTCAGGCCTTCCAACAGCACAAAGACCCTTAATAAGAGCGTTATAAGTATATATGTTAGGCTCGCATCCATTCTCACGCATTTTTTGCAATACTTCATTAGCTTGTTCTATCATTTTTCTCTTGCAGAGGGCAGAAATCACAATAGTATAAGTCACCACATCTGGAGCGTTGTTATTCTGGATCATATCGTCCAGCAATTTCATGGCATCCTCCAGCTTTTCTTTCAAGAAAAAGCACTGAATCATGGAAGTATATGTTAAACTGTTGCAAGTAACCCCACTTTGAATCATTTGGAAAAACAGATCTTCGGCCATGTCAAGCTTTTTATTTTTCACAAGAGCTACCAGGACAGAGTTGTAGGCAGTAGCAGTAAGACCAGGATCGTGGCCCAGCTCCTTCATCAAATTGAAGGCTTCTAGAGATTCTTTCAGCCTGCCACTCCGCCCATATGACATCACCAAACTATGAAGCATACTTCTAGTTATCTCACGTCCTTGGGTTTGCATTTTCTGCAAAATGGACTGTAATTCAGTGAACATCTTTGCTCTGCCCAGAATTTCAATCATGGTGAAATATGCATCGGTGTTGTGGTCATAACCCTCCTGTTTATCTGCCCACTGGAAAAACCTCAGGGCGTTATGGGCATCTGTTTGGAGGTTTAACACCTTTACCACCGCATCAGGGTTTAAATCCTGTGCCAGGGAGTTCATAAAGTTTTCCTGTAAGCATTCCCACTGGTCCTCTTCAATGGCTTTGCATATTTTGTTTACTGTATCTTCCTGCTGCACAACCAGAGAATCGGCAGAGGCCTTAACTCTGAGGCTCCTAAAAGGATTAAAGCCATTCTTTGTTGGGTTTTTCCTCTGATAGATATCTATGGCACCTACATGGCAAAACAGCAGATATAGCGAGGCATTTGCGCTTGCAAATCTATGATAACGAGAGAAATTGTGGTGGGACTGTGTAAATGTGTCATGACTCGAAGAATTGTTGTAGGTTTTTGTTGTGGGTGTGGGTGTGTAATGCCTATGAAATGGATGAGAATAAGGAACACACAAACATAGAGCTGAAGAACAAGAGATTGGTGTACCTCCTGGTGTTTCTCTTGTTAGATGAGGCAGTTGGAAGTTTGAATATATCATGTTTGTACCTGCCATTTCACAATGCTCGCATGTTTATGGAGACACAGCTCCAGCAAAAGCGATCACCCACGTTCCAAAACGGCTTATACATGTGGATCGCAAAGCTGTGAATCTTTACTGTCAATGTGCCATTCTCCTTATCTCCATAAAATATCCCATGGCCGTGTTATGTTGGCCAATTGAATCGCTTGCCTAGTTTTAGCGTTATATCTTTCTAAATCAATTGTAGAATTGATATCATTATAATTCTACGATATTTGATTTTTTAATGTTGAATTTCTAGCAAAAAGCACCAAAAACACAAGGCGAGATTGTCATGCCTTGCCTATCTCCTTTATGTTCCCTCTATCTCCTTTTTAAATGGTGGTTTATCGACCATGTGGAGAAAGTAACCACTGTCACTTTAGTCACTTCTCTAAACTTTTTTGGAAGTCGAAACTTCTTAGGGGAGAGTCCTATGTAACTGTGCAAAAGACACTCAAACACCAAATATATCTCCTATGTGTGTATGGTTAGTGACCAGTGCCTAATAGAGTCTAAAAGAGGATATGAATAATACAAATTCATTCATCCAAGGATAAGCCAATTGCATTACTAATTTGTTCCAATAAGCCAATAACAACAACAATATGTAGGAAATAGCAAAAATACATGTATTACGTCATTACTAAGTAATTAAAGCCCACATGTACAAGCAGTAATAGTGATATTCAGATATTAACCAAGAGTAATTTATCACAATAATCTAAAGCAACAATACAAGTAACATGTGACATTCATTCATGCAAGTATTTATGGCAACATTAGTTATATATAGATAGATCAATTATGAGGACGGTCGAGCTTTTAGGGAGGACCCAAAATTTTAGGGCCTAAAATTTTAGGGAGGCCCCGAAATTTTAGGGTGCAAAAATCTAGGGCGCAAAATTTTAGTTCCCAAAATTTTAGAGAGGCAGGAGATTTTAGGGCGCGGAATTTTAAGACACGAAAATTTACTCTACGAGATTTTAGGGCCCGAGATTTTATGAGCCGAAAATTTCGGGAGGCCCTAAATTGGCTAGATATTTGATTTTTTATGAGATTTTTATAAATTTTGCAGACCTAAAACTAACGTAGAACCAACCCTAGAAACTATGTTTTGAAAATGAAAATAGTGTGAGAGCCAAGGGAAACCCTACCCTAGCACAAGCCCTACCCAACCTAGGGCTTCTAAGGAGAAAGGCTAACCTAGTGAGGAAGGGTCCTAGGTTAAGCAACTAGCCTAGAAAAACTAAGGAGAAAGCCTAAGGCACCCTCACAAGGAGATGTGTCATTGTTTGCTAAGGTGACAAGAAAGAAGGTAATGGCTTATCCTACGGCAAAGTGTAGCTCTAAGGCTACCACTAAGACTCAGACATGCACATCCACCAACATCCAAACAAAAAGGTAAGAAGCCTAACCTCCTTGTGCTTGTGTCCATCCAACAAATCGAAGCATCACCAAAGCAAAGATTCACCAAAGAATTTAACAGAAAAATAGTTTGCATTAACCAGAAAACTTCCTCAAAAGGAGTGCATTCATCTAGAGAAACCCTAAGAAGGGTAAAACAAGTGTATAGTGTATTATCCCATAAGTTCTGATTTACAAATGAAAGTGAGGAGATCTATTTATATGATCTCACACTCGCTTCTACAAATAAAATATAGGCTGACATGCCTTAAAACAAGAAAATTCGTAATTATTAAATGTCAACTTAAAATTAAAAGAAAATAACAATAAAATATAGATTAAGGTAGGCTACCTGGGGTATTTGCATCTCCAGGTGTCAAAACATGCTCAAATAAGCAAATTGCTCTGAACGAAAGGCCAGAGCGGGCTGGAGGGAGGGCGTTATGCCCCATATAACCCCTAAAGTACTGTAAAATCCCTCAATGTCCTCCACAAAGCATGGAAACGACATGGCATGGAGGATGCCTTCCTCTGAGGAAAGAAGGCCAGAGAGAGCAAGGACCCACTGACAGAAGGGCCAGGAGGGTGTATGAAGTGACCGTGGTTGAATACTAGTGTCTCATGGCTGAAGCAGAGGCCACTGGAGCGCGCAATAAAGGGAATAGAGCCATGAGACCCAGTAGTCAACCTTTAGGGGCCCCGTACACCAACCCTGAGGTTTTAAACCTCTTTAAAAGGGCATTCAGCAATGTCATTAAGCCATAGTACCCTTAAAGGAGGACCAAAGGGTCCATCCATGAACGCCATCGCTCAATAACACCCCTCTTGGTCGAAAAAATTGGCCCTCTCTCCTTGGGGTACACCTGAAGGTGCGTTGGTTACAAGTGCAACGTAGCACTAGCTCCAACTGCGAGACGAGTGCTCTTCTCGGGAGTGCTCAAGAACCTGTGAATCTGTTGGTACCTGTAAACCTACACACATATCGAATGCCCGAGAGATTAAAAGCATCTAGAGGCAGACACTTATGCCATGCCTTGTTTGCAAAATGAGGGAAACTAACTAAGAACAATGAAAACTAACTAGATAATGAGAAGACATCAAATGCAATGCACAGAGATATGCCTAATGCAACTAACCTAACCTAAACCCAGTATCCAAAATATGTTAAGTGAAATCATACCACCAATGTAACCGTTTAAGTAAGCAATTCATACCTGTCATCTTACCTTTGTCCTTTAGTGTAATCCAAGACAATACCTCATTGATGATATGTTGAGTTTGTACCACGATCTTTATCTTGATGAGTGGAGGAAACCAGACCTTCTTAAGAACTTGGAAAACTTGAAACCGGTGCCATGGAGAAGCATCACTTTGACAAGCTTTGTTGATCCATTCTTCTAGTGGACTTATGTATGGGATACCTCCATTATACATATCTTCAGAAAATTTTGGCCTAAAACTCGCCCATGAATCTTGAACTTGGGAGACTATTCGTGGAGTTGGGCTTTGCAAATCTTGACATGTGAGCCGCAACCTGTCTCTGCATTTACTCAAGTTTTTCTTTGTACATATAGGTATATTGCTTATATTTTCCACAATCATGTTAGTAACCTCAATAATCATTGAACTTTTGACATTGTCAACAGTATAATCCATAACTTCATGCTTCAAATGAAAAGATAAACAATAAATATTATGAGACTGAGGGATGAAAATCATACATATCCACCTACCTTCCTCAGTCTTTTTGAGATGTATCATTAAGAGCTTTCTAATGTAGGGTACAGCGGGATGAACGACTTCTTCTATGCTTCTTGAGGGGCACAACTGAAAGTGATAACCTAGGCTCATCATACGTTGAATATCTGCAAAAGAATCCTCTGTAGGACATGCTTCCCTGCTGCAGGATGAGTATGATGGAGACATCATGGAAGAATCATCAAAGATACAAGGTCCCAAATTTTCAAACTTTTCATCATAATGGGTCGTCTGCATATAACAAGTATCTGCAAAGTTTGATGTTGTTCCATCTTCCATTATGGCGGCAAAAGGGTTGAGTCATTCTTTGTCATTAGCCTCATAAGGGGAAGGAATGATCATATATCTTTCAACAGGTTCTTCATCAGTTATGTCTTCAACATCCCTATTAGAGGTGGTTGAGAGTTCTTCGTCCCAAATAGTGTCAAGTTTTGGCTCTTCCTGAGTAACTTCATCAAGCTACTCTTTCTCGTTGCAACGAATGGAGACAATGCTACCTAGTCTTGAGGAATCATAAAAATGTGTACCCATAAATGTCCAATAACCATCTTCCTCAGAATTCCTTTCATTATGTTCCCAGATATCTAATATGTCACAAGGAGTTTCTGTATATTGGAAGGGAGGACTCATCTTATCTTTATGTTCCTTGGCTTCTTCAATTAGGACTTATGGATCGTCATATATGGGACCATCATCATATTCATCTACTTGGGAAGCTTTATCTATCGTGCTTAAGATATCATCAGTCAGACCTTGAACAATGGTTGCTTCGACCTGATCTTTATTTTGGGCTTCCTTACTGAACAAGTCCTTCGCATGCTTGAAATGAGGTATCCATTCATCATGGCGCCCTGATTCCCAGTGGTTACAGAATGTTTCCACCAATTCTGCAAATGATGATGGCATTCCTCTATCTAATCCCACAAACCAAGCTAGGGCCTTTCCTCCCAAGTGAAGGACAAATGATCGCGTATAAACATCTTCTTCTTTAATACCATATTCTATATCCAAAGTCATGAACAATTCCACATGATGCATGACATTATCATGGTCACCCTTGAAGGCATGCCAGAATGCCTTTGGTAGCTCATCTGAGTATCCTGGGAAAGCTGATAGATCAAGAGGAGTGAAACCAATTTTCATTTCTATAGCGGTCGAATTATCAAGATCTTCAAACTTGAATGGAATATCATCTTTGGTTCCTTCTCTTGAATCATCTTGAGTCTGACTTTTTCCCAGGGTTTCTTCCCATATTCTTTCAATCATGGCCTTTCTTTCCTGTTCTTCGAGACCGTAATCCCACTCCATGTTGAATGCATTAATGAACTACATGAGTGAAAAAAAAATTGCGAGGAAAACCCTCATACCAATTTCTAACTGACCAATTGTCCTCTAGGTGAAGAGATAACAAAAATAGCCACATCTTGATGTCTTCATGCGCAATGTTACTTTCCTGGATGAATTACATGAATGCTTGCACATGGGATGTTGCATGGTACTTATATTGTTGGAACAAGGGGGAAAGTGCCTTCCCGCCATTCTGAATGGCATACTTGTGTGGGAAACCTGGAATGTGGGAGAAGTCCAATATGTCTATCCATAATTCATAATTGGATGCCATCTTGTCAGTATTCCCTATCTTTATAGAGTATTTCTTTTATTTTTCTTTGATTGGAGTCCCCAAGAGAAACCTACCAGGTTAGTTAAGCAAATCTCGCCAATGTACCAAATAGAACAAGGGCATACCTAATAGATGGGATGGGTTGATCTCTTTGTGGAGTCACCAGGTAATTCTGCAGTTTAGTCCTTAAAAAACATGTATGCAGTCATATATAATCAGGAATTCAAGACTTACCAAAGTGTTAAGCCTCGTTGGGCTTCTTCTTTGTAGAGTCGTTAGGTAAGATCTGGAAGATTAGTCCTTGACAATAATATTTTCAAAAATACCCAGAAAGACTTACCTCAATTTTCTTGCCGAATGTCGTTCTTTCCAGGGTGTGAATGAATCTGGATCAACCGCTTCCAATTTTGAAATGGTCCCCGGCAACAACGCCAAAATGTTACCGATTGAAATGGCATTCCAAGCCATCAGAAAGCATATGTGGAGAAAGTAACCACTGCCACCTTAGTCACTTCTCCAAACTTCTTCGGAAGTCGAAACCTCCTAGGGAAGAGCCCTATGTAACTTTGCCAAAGACACTTAGACACCAAATATATATCTTATGTGTGTATGGTTAGTGACTAGTGCCTAATGGAGTCTAGAAGAGGATATGAATAATACAAGTTCATTCATTCAAGGATAAGCGAATTGCATAACTAATTTGTTCCAATAAGCCAATAACAACTGCAATATGTAGGAATTAGCAAAAATACATGTATTACATCATTACTAAGTAATTAAAGCACACATGTACAAGTAGTAATAATGATATGCAGATATTAACCAAAAGTAATTTATCACAATAATCTAAAGCAACAATAGAAGTAACATGTGGCATTCATTCATACAAGTATTTATGGTAGCATTAGTTATATATAGATAGATCAATTATGAGGACGACCAAGCTTTTAGGGAGGGCTCAAAATTTTAGTCATCTAGGGCGTGAAATTTTAGGTCCCGAAATTTTAGAGAGGGCACAAAATTTTAGAGAGGGCCTGAGATTTAATGGCACGAAATTTTAGAGAGGGCCCGAGATTTTAGGGCGCAAAATTTTGCGGCCTGAGATCTTATCAGAATTTGAGGGCCCGATATTTTAGGGCACGAAATTTTAGGACCCGAGTTTTTACACGTGAAATTTTAGGGCCCGAAATTTTAGGAGCCAAAAATTTCGGAAGGCCCTAAATTGGCTAGATATTTGAATTTTTATGAGATTTTTATAAATTTTGCAGACCTAAAACTAACCCTAGAAACTACGTTTTGAAAAATGAAAATGGTGTGAGAGTCAAGGGAAACCCTACCCTAGCACAAGCCCTACCCAACCTAGGGCTATTAAGGAGAAAGGCTAACCTAGTGAGGAAGGGACCTAGGTTAAGTAACTAGCCTAGAAAAACTATGGAGAAACCCTAGGGAACCCTCACAAGGAGATGTGTCATTGTTTGCTAAGGTGACAAGAAAGAAGGTAATGACCTATCCTAGGGCAAAGTGCAGCTCTATGGCTACCACTAAGACTAAGAGATGCACATCCACCAACATCCAAACAAAAAGGTAAGAATCCTAACCTCCTTGTGCTTGTGTTCATCCAACAAATCGAAGCATCACCAAAGTAGAGATTCACCAAAGAATTTGCCAGAAAAATAGCTTGCATTAACCAGAAAACTTCCTCAAAAGGATCGCATTCATCCAGAGAAACCCTAAGAAGGGTAAAACAAGTGCACAATGTATTATCCCATAAGTTCTGATTTACACATGAAAGTGAGGAGATCTATTTATATGATCTCACACTTACTTTTACAAATAAAATCTAGGTTGACATGCCTCAAAACAAGTAAATTCGTAATTATTAAATGTTAATTTAAAATTAAATGAAAATAATAATAAAATATAGACTAACATAGGTTACTAGGGGTATATTTGCATCCTTAGGTGCCAAAACACGCTCAAATAAGTGAATCATTTTGAACAAAAGGCCAGAGTGGGCTGGAGGGAGGGCGTTATGCCCCATCTAACCCCTATAATACTGCAAAATCCATCAATGCCCTCCACAAAACATGGAAACAACCTTGCATGGAGGATGCCTTCCTCTGAGAAAAGAAGTCCAGGAAGAGCAAGGACCCATTGATTAAAGGGAGAGGAGGGTGTATGAAGTCGTTGCGTCTGAAGACTAGTGTCTCATGGGTGAAGAAGAGGCCACCAGAGCCCGCAATAAGGGAATGGAGCCATGTGACCCAGTAGTCAACCTTTAGGGGTGGCGAACACCAACCCTGATGTTAAAAACCTCTTTAAAAGGGCATTCAACAATGCCATTAAGCCATAGTACCCTTAAAGGAGGACCAAAGGGTCCATCCATGACCACCATCACTCAATAACACCCCTCCTGGTCAAAAAATTTGGCCCTCTATCCCTGGGGTACACCTGAAGGCACGTTGGGTACAAGTGCAATGTAACATAACTTAAACCATGTTGAATTTTAATTAGCAATTTCCCTAAGAAGGTGCAATAATACATCGACAAGGTGGTTGTTAAAGGGTAAAAACATTGAAAATGGAAACTAAAATCCAATTGTTGTAGACTTGGCATTGTACCTTGAGGAACTCCAAGATTCTAAATTTATAGCAAGTTGCGGCATCAAGCAGTATAATTTATAAACACCATAAAACTTAAATTCATAGTATTCTCATTTGACCTACCCAAAATTGTATAGTAGGTGTCTTTTTTTGAAAGTATTCAAATATATTCAAATGCAAAGCGTAGCAAACCCAATAAAAATAAAAATCATTCTAAAAAATCCCACATTAAATGTACAAAATTGAAACTAACCATTTCATTAGAATTCCACTCCAACAAGTAAATTGGAACTCAATCGAAAGAATAAACCGTTGATTTAACTTGTTGAACAAAGGTGGAAAATTGAATGGTCTACATGGATATGCTTCAACTCGGAATAATAATTGACCAAAGAGTCATTGAATCCTATAAAGCACTATTGATCAACATATAATTTATATAACTATGGTAGGAAACAACAATATTTTTTCTTTATAGTACTATTAAGTTTACATCTCATTTAAATGAGCATATCTTCTTCTTCTCTTTTCAAAAGAAAAAAAAACATGTTCTTTGTTATTCATATATCAAATCAAAGAGAACAAGTACATAATAAAATGCCATAGAGATATTCCAAAGGAGGATCAAAGGTTCCAGAGCTATACATAAAATCAAGGTTGGAATATTCAATGAACCAAAGAGCAACTTACAATTCAGCTGCAACCAAATAGCAACCTACAATGTATAAGCATATCTCATTTATATAAGCATTGCTAACCTATGTTGATACTTCTTTTCTTTCTGGTACCATTACAGGTAAGATGTAAAAACAATGAACATTGAATTTGATGTGATACCTCTACTTATCATAAAGTTTAATGTTTCCCTATAGATAGGAACACCACTCAATGTACTTGGCTTCCATCGCTCAGGGAAACCTAATAGCGAATATCAGGACCACTTACATAGTTAGCACTATCTCAATGATGAGAAATGAAAATGGATTTCCTAGAACCACAAGTTATGACACGTTGAATGTTATAAGTTAATGTAGAGACCTCAAATTATGTATTACCATTGAATATTTTTCCATGTGAATGCAATCCAACTCCTTCGGATAATCAAAGATATTTTAATTATTTCTAACACCAAATGATGGTAAAGCAAGCTCTAAACATGGGATTTTAGCACAATCATGCAAACATAGGAGTTGAATGTTTCATATGTTGGAGAGTCAAAGGAGGTGATCAACCTATTGAAAGTGTGAGCATTGTTGATCATGGTAGCTATTTCAAGTTTTATTATTCTTCCTTGTTTGGTTCACATCTTTATCTTTGAAGCATTTCACTAATTCAAGCTTATGAAGGAAACAAGTTATTCAACTGCAAATATGACTATGTTGAAAACTTGAAACCTCTAGATATGTGTAATGGTGCTAAGAAAAGTTGTGATACATATGCAATATTTCATGAATAGCCTCCATATCAGTCACTTTTTTGTATGAACAAACATTCAATTTGGGCATCAACAAATTGGCTTATGCAAACTATTTATCCACAAGAGATACAATTGTAGAGGAAGATCAAGAAGTTCTCATCTCCTTAAAGTATGGGTGCATGGGAAACCATTGTCAAGATAATATCAGGTAAAATATCCCAAATGGGGACTACTATTTCTCATTCACAAAGGCATTACAAGGTTCTATCCCATGCAATGATCATCAAAATCAAAATCTTGCTAGGTATTTGAGTGTGGAGTAAAATAGATTGATCCCCTTGATACGTGTATGCCCCACCCTAGAGCAGAACATGCAAGGATTCAAGTATTTCATGACATGCATTGTGAAACATGGGATACTATTACAGATTCCTTAAATACATCAAGAGATGATATCATATTTTCCAACACATGGAAAATCAGTCACACCACTTTTATTTTGCTCAATCTCAAGAGCTTCCCATATTTTTCTTTTTTTCATAACAGTTGATTCTAGCAATAATTTTGGCATCTTCTATGCATATGTGGTGTCCCAAGTTTTGGTAGTGTTCTACAAGTGCTGAATTCTTGACATGATTATGCTTGATGTCTGCATTATGCTCTTTCAATATAACTTGAAACGACCTCACCAATATATAGCCTGCCACGGGAGCATGGAATGGTCTACAAACCTTTCAGTAGTCTAGGGTCGATTGGCTCCTTCGCATGGTCTAATAATTTTCTTAGGGTGTTTGGAGGAGAGAAGGAGATGCTTATATTTCCTCTTTTAAAAATATTAGCTATCTTTTCAATGGTTCCTTTAATATATGGGAGGTTGATCCTACTAGTCACCTCTTTATCATTGTCCTTTTCATTTGAGGTCCTTTCTTAACTTTCATGATCATCTTATTAAATTTTCTATCAGTATACCTATTCATTTTGAACACCTCCCTAAGGTGCTTTAACTCATCGTCAATATGCTCCTCATCAAATAGATTAAAATCTCGAGTGACCAGAGTGTTTATGACACTATTTTTTTTAGCAGGATGATGGTGTGATTTAGAATACAAATAAAGATCTATGTGTGTTTCTTTCGATAGACTTGATGAGAGAATCCACCCTTATCTTTATTGGTTATGAGAATGTCTAGGAAAGGGATGCTTCTGTTCTCCTTAGCCTCCATTGTGAATTTTATGCTCTCCAACTAATTGTTTAAATGCTCAAAGTATCCATTGATGATTTCTTCTCCAAGCGGCCATATCACATTTGTGTCATCCACGTATCTTTTCCATATTTTGGGTTTAAGAGTGTTAAAATAATGTAACTCCGGAAGATATTTCAGTTGTATTGTATTCCTCCTATTGGAGATGAGTTTGGTCTTGTTAGAGTCATGAGGAAGTCCCCTTCACTGTAAGTCGGGTCATTAGTACCCTAGTTGTGGTTACTCGAGCCTACATAACTGAGTTACGATTACTCAAGCCTACATAATTGAGTCAAATATTAAGTGAACGAAAGAATATAAATAGAGGGAGGCGCTCCTCATTTTAGAAACACACACTCACTCACTCAAGCTGATTTTAGCAAGAGAGAGAAGTAGTAGGGCACCAAGAAGAAGGAAGTTGTTGTCTAGAGTTTTTACACTGTCTTGGTCGATTTCTATACTAAGGAAGTTTTGTGGGGTTTTCTCCCTTGTGGTTTCCCCAAGGAAAATATCTGTGTTCTTGTGTTCTTATGTTTTTGTGCATGTTGTTCTTTCAGTGATCTTCTTGTGGCTAATTGTTTAAAGTTATCACATAAACAATTTTAAAGAAAATTCAACATGGTATCAGAGCCACCCTGAAAGGAGACACTACACATCTAGGGTTTGTTGTTCTTGACAAACCTCTCGAAAGATCAACCAGAAAATAAGGCTCCTCCAACTCGCCTCTAAAGGGCGCATCTTTCTGTGGTGACAAAAATGAAATCCAAGAATTTTCAATTTTGGACCTGTTACTACTGCCAGGACAAACTAGTGTTTCAATTTTCCAGGGTTTTCATCATCAATCTTAAAAGAAGGAAGATACAGTCTACCTCACCTCAGGAGGGCGCATATTTTCCATCATTCAACTCCACCTGTGATCCCAGCTGCAAAATTAGGGTTTCTACTCCAAACCCTAGAACCTCTGAATCAGGTGTTGTCTTCTGCAAGTAAGTATTCTTTTATCTTTTTCCATTTGAGGTTATCAGTTTCTTAAAGATGACAAAGAATACCAAGCTAGATGAAAAGCTTGAAGGGGATGAAAACTTCAGAACATGGAAGTACAGAATCATGCTCATCCTCCAAGAGAATGATCTAGATCAATTTGTGAAAGAGGAAGTGAAAGAACCAGAAGAAGCTTAAGCCAAAGCTAATCACATGAAGGATATGATCATAGCTAAGAGAATCATAGCTAATTCAATCAAAGATAACTTGATCCCTCATGTATCATCCATGGAGACTCCAAAAGAAATCTTTAATGCCCTATCAAGTCTATTTGAAGGAAGGAACATTAACAAGAAGATGACCCTGAGGAATCAACTCAAAGGTGTAAAAGCTCAAAAGTCAGAAACTATGCAATCTTATTTCACAAGAGTAGCTCAAATCAAGTATCAATTAGAAGCCATCAGTGACATGGTTGAAGAAGCAGAGGTTGTAATGACAACCTTGAATGGCCTTCCAAGAGATTGGGGAGCTTTCATCCGAGGAATCTGTTCAAGAAGAAAGCTAACCAATTTCCAAAATTTAAGGGAAGAATGTGTCCAAGAATAAGAGAGAATAGCAACCAGAGAAGAAAAGCTAAATGACAATGAGGATCAAGCTTTAAGTGCCCATACCAAAGGCAAAAGAAAGGGCCACGACCACCCTCCTAAAACTCGAGGGTTTAAAATACCCAAGAGATATTTCTCAAGCTTTGAATGCTTCAACTGTCACAAGTTAGGACACATTGCAATCAACTGTCCCATGAAGGAAAAAATACTCAAGAAGATGAGAAGGTTTCAAGCACATGCTGCTGAAGACAGTGACCAAGGAGAAGAAGAGGAAACAAAGAAGGATGAAGATTCTAGTGAACAGTATGTTTTGGTCTCTGCCCTAACTGGATCAGTCTCACCAGGAAATGATACCTGGTTGATTGATAGTGGTGCCTCCAAACACATGGCTGGTTTCAAGGAGTCACTCTCATGCCTTGAACAAAAGGAATCTCCACACCAAGTAATGCTTGGAGATGATTCCCAATATCCAATTAAAGGACTAGGAAAACCATCTTATAAATTGGATTCTGGAAAACCTATGAAGATGAAGGATGTCCTATATGTCCCAAGACTAAAGAAGAATCTTCTCTCTATTTCATCCTTAGACAAGAAAGGATTCAGAGTTGCATTTGTCGCTAGAAAATCCCTCATCTGGACCAAAGGAAAAACCATCGATGATGCAGTAGAGATTGGAGTTGAAGAAGGAGGTCTCTACAAACTAAAGGGACATACCGATTCTGCACTAACAACCAGCACCATCAATACAAGTGAGCTATGGCACAAAAGGCTTGCTCATGTTCACCTACAAGACTATTCCAATTGTAAGCAAGGTGGTAACTAGTTTACCAGAAATCCAGGTAAAACATGAAGGAGTGTGCAAAGGATGTGCACAAGGGAAGAATACTAAGAATCCATTTCCAAAAAGTAACAGTAAGGAAAAAGGGATCCTAGACATTATCCACTCAGATATCTGTGGACCAATGCAAACCACTTCATTAAGTGGGTACTCTTACTATGCCTCCTTCATTGATGACTACTCTAGAAAGACTTGGATATAATTCTTGAAAAAGAAGGACGAAGTATTTGAAATATTCAAAGAGTTTAAAGCTCTAGTAGAAAACCTTTCGGAAAAGAAAATCAAAATTCTGAGGTCAGACAATGGAGGAGAATTTACTTCGAATGAGTTCAATCATTTCTGCAAAGAGGTTGGAATTAAGAGGGGGCTCACCATTCCCTACAATCCGCAACAAAATGGTGTGGTAGAAAGGAAGAACATATCTATCATGGAAGTTGTGAAAGCCATGATCCATGACTAAGATCTCCCAATGTACCTATGGACAGAAGTAGCACGAACATCAGTATATGTTCAGAATAGAATCTCTCACAGTGCTCTTGGGAACAAGACTCCAGAATAAATGTTCTTCAGTGAAAGACCAGAGGTAATTCATCTTAATATTTCTGGTTGTCTTGTATACATTCATATTCCTAAAGAGAAAAGATCAAAATTAGATCCTTAAGGGAAGAAAGGATTGTTCGTAGGATATAGTGAACAATCAAAAGCCTATCGAATATATATTCCTGGGCACTGTCAAATTGAGCTTAGCAGAGATGTTACATTTGATGAAGATTCAACCTTTAAGAAATCAAGAAAAGACAAGGAAGATGAAGAGGAGAATGAAACTCCCAAGACTATTAAAAATTCTAAAGAAGTCAGAGTTGAAGAAGAAGACCCGATACCTGAAGATCATGATGTAACTAAATTCCGGCTACCTGAAGATTTACCTAGTGAACTGATTTCTCGAAAGAGAAAACCTGCTTGGGCTTGTGAAGTAATTGAATATGCAAAAATACTTGGTGCTTCCGAAGGAGCCATTCGAGAAAGGAAGAAGCCAAAGTCATACCCCAGCTATATGGCTTTGACGAGTGATCTAGTTGATAAAGAACCATCTGGTTTTGAAGAAGCAATAAAACAAAAGGAATGGGCTGATGTAATGGTCAAAGAATACCAATCTATTATGAAGAATGATGAATGGGAAATAGTACCTAGAACACAGGACAAGTCAGTGGTATCCTTTAAATAGATATTTAAAACTAAGCACTCAACATATGGAAGTATAGAAAAATATAAAGCCATATTTGTAGCCTGAGGATTATCTTAGAAAGAGGGAATTGATTATGAAGAGACTTTTTCCCCAGTAGCAAGATACACCTCTATAAGGACTGTTGTTGCTTTAGCCTCCAACATGAAATGGAAGCTACATCAAATGGACGGAAATAAGACATTCCTGAATGGAATAATTGAAGAACAAGTCTATATCGAACAACCACAAGGATTCGAGATAAATGATCAAAAGACTCATGTATGCCAATTGAAGAAAGCATTGTATGGATTAAAGCAAGCACCCAGAGCATGGTATGGAAGGATTGATGGATTCCTAATGAGCTTAGGCTTTACCAAGAGTAAAGCAGACTCCAACCTCTACTACAAGGTTGATGAAGATGGAATTTTAATTTTGTTACTATATGTAGATGATCTGTTCTTGACAGGTGAAGATAATTCAATAATCGATTGTAAGAAGAGGCTTGCTGCAGAATTCGAAATGAAGGACCTTGGAATGATGCACTAATTTCTAGGTCTTGAAGTATGGAAACATTCATATGAGATTTTCCTAAATCAAGGAAAGTATACTATTGAAACCTTGAAGAGATTTAGAATGCTAGATTGCAAAGCTATGACCACTCTAATGACTACTAGTTTGAAGTTATTGAATGATGATACTTCAGAAGCTGTCAATGCCACACTATATAGATAGATCATTGGTTCATTGATGTACCTCACCAATACCAGACCAGATATATGTTTTGCAATAAACACATTAAGTCAGTACATGGTGAATCCTAAACACGTTCATCTAATTGGTGCAAAGCATATGATGAGGTATCTAAAGGGAACTTTAGATTATGGGTTGAGATATACATCTAGTGGAGAGATCAAGTTGCATGGATATGTAGATTCAGATTGGGGTGGAGGTGCCAAAGATAGAAAGAGTAAATTAGGATGTTGTTTCAGTTTGGGATCTGGCATTATCTCATGGTTCAGTAGAAAGCAGAACAGTATTGCACTTAGCACAGTCGAGGCATAATATATTGCAGCATGTTCATCCTGCAGTGAAGTAGTATGGATTCGAAAGATGTTGTCAGGTTTATTCGATGCAGAAGTAGATGCCACTGATATCCTTTGTGATAATCAGAGTTGTATCAAGATGACAAAGAATCTTGTATTTCATGATAAGTCAAAACACATTGAGATCAAATATCATTTCATACGGGATATGGTGCAGAAGGGAGCTGTAAAGCTCAAGTATGTTCCCACTGAGGAACAAGTAGCAGATGTGTTGACTAAGCCTCTGGCTTGTGCAAAGTTTGAATACTTTCAAGACTAGCTTGGTCTGGTCTGAAAGGACCTCTCTCGAAAGAGGGGGTGACAACAGATGTTGGATGCAATGGTGAGCAGGTTAGTCTAGGGGAGGGTACGTCTGGATCGGATTGTTTGGACCGAAAGGGTTAGTAAGCCAGATTAAAGACCTGTCGATCCTAGGGGGATTAGTATGTCTAACTAGGCTTGTTTGGCCTAAGAGGGTTAGTAAGCCAAGCAAGGCTTGTTTGGTCCCTAGGGAGATCCATTTGTCTAACTAGGCTTGTTTGGCTTGAAAGAGTTAGTAAGTTAGACAAAATGCCTAGATGGATCTACCAGATAACTCACCGTGATGTTGCTCCGAAGAAGATGAAGGGAAAGATGTATCCTCAGTATTGCTATGCTGTTGATTGTTGATGATTGCTGAAAAGATTGATAGATGTTCCAGTATTGTTATATTGATTGATGATTGATGAGATGCTTGATAGTTGATACAGTATTGCTATATTGTTGATTGTTGCTTATTTCTGAAAATCAATATTGCTATACTGATTGCTGATGATGACGGAGATGCTTGATGATTGTTATAGTATTACTATACTATTAGTTGGTGTTTATTGTTGAAAGGCTTGATGATTGATGTAGTATCGACATACTACTAAGATGTTGATGATTGATGTCATGCTTGATTATCGTTTAGTGATTGTTATCAACAATTATATTATTGAGATGTATGTTTTATTCTTGATCAATGATTGATTGAGTCCATATTAGTAATGATACACTGATGATTATAGTATGATGGTGTCGATGTTCCATCATCTCTATGCTGACTAAGCAGATAATGGTCTAGCATGAGTTATGATTGAGTCTTTAGTACTAACAATCTAATGTTGATTGTTGATGTTGTTAATATCCCTACACAGATACTGTAGATAGTAGAAATGAAGAAGATTAAGTATTCACATATTGATGTTACAGAAGAAGGTCCAGAATTTGATTCAAGTAGAAGACACATAAGAGATGATCAAAGATGAAGATCCAGAAGATGGAAAATAGAATATGTTCGATAATGTACGAAAGACGAATACTATAATAAGAAGATCTAGAAGATGGTAAATAGAAGATGTTCGAGAATGTACGAAAGATGGAGATGATAAGAAGAAGATTCAAAAGATGGAAAAGACAAATAGAAGACGTTCAAGAAGATATTGAAGATGTAGATTACAGAAGATGTTCTAGCTGAGATCGATGATGAAGATGTTAGACAATTGTTCCAAAACTTCCTATGACATATAGAGTCTCACCAGACAGTTATACAATTGTAGTAGTAGCAGTTGTTACTACAGTTGAATACCTTCCTAGTTAAGAGGGAGTGTTAAAATAATGTAACTTCAGAAGATATTTCAGTTGTATTGTATTCCTCCTATTGGAGATGAGTTTGGTCTTGTTAGATTCATGAGGAAGTCCCCTCCGTTGTAATTCAGATCATTAGTACCCTAATTGTGGTTACTCGGGCCTACATAACTGAGTTAGGATTACTCGAGCCTGCATAACTGAGTCAAATATTAAGTGAACGAAAGAATATAAATAGAGGGAGGTGCTCCTCATTTGAGAAACACACACTCTCTCACTCAAGCTGGTTTTAGCAAGAGAGAGAAGTAGTAGTGCACAAAGAAGGAGGAAGTTGTTGTCAGTTTCTACACTGTCTTGGTTGAGTTCTATACTGAGGAAGTTTTGCGGGGTTTTCTCCCTTGTGGTTTCCCCGAGGAAAATATCTGTGTTCTTATGTTCTTATGTTTTTGTGCATGTTGTTCATTCAGTGATATTCTAGTGGCTAATTGTTTAAAGTTATCACATAAACAATTTTAAAGAAAATTCAACAAAGAGAATATGAGTCAATAGCAACCTTTTGAAATTTCTCCATAAATAGGTTTTCCACAATTGGGGGAAAGGGAGATCACATGGACACAACTTCTATTTGTTCATAGAAACATTCTCGAAATGTGAAAAAGGTTGATTTCAAACACACCTTAATGAGTTCTATAATATCCTCATCCATGATCTCCTTAATGACAACAATGGATACTTCTATAGGGATTTTGGTATAAAGAGAGACTACATCAAAGCTCAACATAGTGTCCCCATACTTGCATGTATTTTTTTTATTTCATCAAACATCCCCATTGAATTTTTAACATAGGATTGTGTGTGCCCAACTAAACATCCCATCTTTTTCTCCAAAAATTGTCATCTCTTTCGCGAAAAAAATTGCCATCTTTTTCGCCAAAAAATTGCCATCTTTTTCGCCAAAAAGTTGCCGTCTTTTTCGCCAAAAAAATTGCCAATTTATACGTGGGTGAGCCTATTGTTTTCATGATAGGTCTTAGAGGTACATCTTGTGTATGCACCTTGGGTATACTATAGATTCAAGGAACCATATATTTTTTGAGTGCCAATATTAGACCCGAATCTGATAAGAATGCAATGAATGGTAATTTGTTTACTGAATATTTAACATAAAAAGGATGTGCTAGATCAAGTTGAGTGTTGTAAATTGTGAGAAAAAGGTCTCGGGGTCAAATCCCTGGTTGGCTATACATTTCTATATAAGGGCCTCACTTGATGTCTCCATAGGGTTAACTCTGTAATAAGAGGGAACATGGTGCGAGCCCTTTGGATGTGCCCCCTAGAATTTATTCACATGGACATAGCAGCCCCGATAGGGGGTTTGTGAACCAAAATATAAAAAAAGGGACAAAGTATTGAAATACATAAATGACCAAAACAATTAATTTTATTTTCCAAGGAACAACCTTGCAAACAACCCTTGGAGTACTTCTATGTGATTCATGGATAGTAACTTGGGTAAATTATCAGCCCTGGTTATAGAGCCTAATCTCGATGGAATCAAGAGATTCTAACTCATGGCATCCCCATTTATGGGGGGTAGAGATCTCACATCTGGCTCATGACTACTTGAACCAACCCTCGAGGCTATTAAACATAATTTTCTTTTTCTTTTTCCAAGGAATAGGTGTAAGCATATTTTTCTTTTTTCTTTTTTCAAGGAATAGGGGTCAACCGCTGACCTAGATTATGAAGCCTATCTCCATGGGGATAAAGTGAGTTGAAACCGTAACCTCCTCAACTTTGGGGAAAAGCTCTCGTGTCTTCCACATGACCACTTAAGCCAACCCTTGGGACTCATATATGGCAAATAATCATATAAATAATAAATATGAGGTAAGATAGATAAATTTATATAATGTCATGTCACATAATATTTATATGCATTGATTAGTGACAGTAGTGAATAATGCTTATGCTTACTTCATTTATTATTCTGACATTACACAGAATAATAATCCATACTGGAATTTCATCATCAGAGATTGTAATTCCAACAATATGTCAAAAACCCAACCAGAATTATAAAGAAAACCCACCAAAGGCATCGACCTGGATTATAAATCCTATTTCCATGGGGATCAAGTGATTTGAACCCATAACCTCCTCAACTTTAGGGAAAATATCTCATGTCTACCTCATGACCACTTGAGCTAACCCTTGGGTCTCATATAAGACAATTAATCATATAAATAATAAATATGAGGTAAGATAGATAAATTTCTATAATGCCATGTGACACAATATTTATATGCATTGATTAGTGACAGTAATGAAGAATGATTGTGCTCACTTCATTTAGTATTATGACATTACACAAACTCTTAGGCTTCCATTCTCATTGGAACAAATCCATACTGAAATTTCATCATCAGAGCTTGTAATTCCAACAATGTGTGAAAACCCAGCCATAATTATAAGTAAAACCTACCAAAGATAGGATTTTTGTAAACAAGATTTGCGCCCCTTTCCTATCGTCACCAGTTCCTTATTCTTCCCTAAACCACCCAATAAAGAGGGAAATGCAAACCTACCCTTTTTCCAAGATCTTAGCAAATGCCTATCCTCTACATCCGGGCTAAAAATAGGTTAGGAGGTTTTTACAAGAGTATTTTTTCTTGCATTTCAAGGAGAGATAGGTCCCCAAGTTTCAAAGCTTCTTTATTGGATATTACCGCTATAGACCCTAAATCCAGCTTATCCCCCAATTCTATCAGGTCTTCAATATGAAATATAGTTGGGTATTTGATTAACATACCTGGAGACTTTAGATTATCTTTAAGATCTTGAGCATTCGAGAGTCCTTCCTCCTTTAGCAAAGAAATTGACTCATTCTCCTATACTTCCACCTTCACTAGATTGAGTTGATCATTTTCCGCAGAGAAACAAACTCTTCGCTCCTCAATAAAACCCTTGCCATCCAATTTTTTAATTTTAATAGGAGTCTCCTTTTCTTTACAAATATTGTTTTTCTTGACAGACCAAGCTAATATTTGAAAGGGTAGTTTAAAATCTGATATAAGATGACCATGAAAATGACATCTATTACACTTAAGAGGAATTCCCTGATAATCCAGTTCTTGCTTCAGAAAGTGTTTTCCCCAACAAACTTCCAAGCTCTCCACCAAACCCCCCTTGAAATCTAACTCCACCAACATTCTAGCAATCCTGTTGCCTCCAGTTTCCAAAAAAAATCAGTCCACATCCACAAAATTGCCCAAAACATTCCCAACTGCCTTAAAGAAATTAGCTAACCAAAACTCCAAAAAAAGATTAGGTATTTTGACCCAAAGCACCCTTTTATCCATTCTCTCTTTGTGTGGATCGAACAAAGGATAACAACGTTTAAGAAAGGGAACTTCTTCTTTCCATTTCCAAAAGTTTCCAAGAATTATAGAAGTCTCATAGATCGACTTGAATTTGAAATCCAAACAACCTCTGGGAAGAAGGCGGATCTCTGACAAGAATTCAATAATATCACTCCATTATTCCTTATCCCAAAGATTCATCCTCTTCATCCCTACGCGAGGTCCAATCACTCAATCACCTACACATACTCGATCACCTCATTCAACTTCATATTGATTCCAAGAACCAACAAGGATTTAACCTTGTTCTTTTTAACACATTTCTTCCTGTTGTTTTGAAAATTGAAAGGGTTCTCCCTAATTTCCTGATGATCTCTACATTCAAAGTACTTGGTCTTATTATCAACAACCCTACCAATATCTTCCTTCTCCTATCTGAATTCCACCCCCTTTAGGTTCATAACCGACTCCTCTACACCATTCACAAACTGAACACCTGCAATGTCCTCATTCCTATCTACGTCTAGGATTCTAAAATCCTTTAGCACTTCCTCCACTGACTGATTAATGGCTTCATTGCTAAACTTCTATGCTTCAACAACTAAATTAAATTCATTCAAAGACTCACCATTCCCAATACCCTATAGTTTAGCACCCTAGATATCTGAAGTAATAAAGTCTTCTGACAACCTCATACTAGGAGAGTAGGAAAACCTGGCACTCGCTTTAGCTTTCCGTAGATCCATGACAACACCTATTATATCACATATATAACTAATTGGTCATTATTGTGTTATTTTATTTGAATTTCCTTTTTGTAATATACTTACCTTTTAGCTTAATTGGGTAGTGATCACAAACCTTCATATGAAAGAGCTATGAAACAATTTTGTTCAGTAACATTGTTGTTTTTATGTTTTGGTTTAGAATTTAAGCTTAAAAGGAATACATGTCGCTCTTGAATGTCTTTAAAAAGCTTTATAAAATTTTGATTTTAAGAATACATTTTTAAAAAGCTTAATATTTTCTTTTCTTTTTCACTCCAAGATCCTCTTTTGAAATTTTTGAGTTCTTTCCTGGTTCTTCGTGTAGTCAGCCTCTTGGTGTTTGCAATAGTGTATAGGCTTTGGTTCTATCTGGTGGTCTGGCACCTGCTCGCCCAGCTTGGGTCTTCCTTCTGAGGGTTCGGCTTTTTTCTTGGATATTCCTCCCTGGTTTGATGTGATTTTGGAGTTTTTCTTTTTTGCAAGATTCCCAGTTCTTCTGCTTTGGAGGAATCTTCTGATCTGGCAGCATGAAGGTGTCTTTTGGATCTGCATTGGATCGAAGGATTCTTTGTTGAAGACTGTGGTGGATTTTGTGTCTTCAGCTCTCTCTTGTCTGATTTTTTGAATTCTTGCAGGGATGCTTTGGTTTAGTGGCACTTCTCTGAGTCTTTCGGTGGTGCCTTCAGTGGACAGTCCTCATGGACTCTGGAGGGGTCCCTCCACTCCCTCTTCCTCCTGACCTGGAAGCTTTCAAGAGGTTGATTGCTTCCCGTGGTAAGAAGAAAGGGGGGGCTTCTCAAAAATTCATCAAGAAAGTTGATATCTCATCGGTTGAGCTTCCTGCTGAACGGATCTGTCGATCGACATTAAATTTGGCTGAATGGGGGCTCATCGGCCAATTCATTGGCCTCTGGCCTTCTCCAAAGGCAATTGATGGTTGGGTGCATCGAAACTGGAGGCATCTAGGCTCAGATGGATCCGTAATCATTTTGTAGTAAGAGGCTACTATGTGTTTTTTTTACTCTGCAGAGGATCGAGACCTGATCTTTCATAATGGCACATACTTCATGGGCTTTACTTGAATAAGTGGACCCCTGACTTTGAACCTACACAGGATGTCCCATCTGCAGTCCCTATTTGGGTAAGACTACTGCATCTCCCTTTGCATTGTTGGAATTCAAAATCCCTGGAAATCATTGGGAACAAGCTTGGTAAATATATCGACAAGGATGAAAGGAAAGATCAATTTTATTGCGCAAGAATATGTGTAGAAGTTGACTTGGAGATTGGCCTACTAGAAGCAATCCAGTTAACAATTGATGAGTGGTCTTATATTCAAGAGTTGGATTATGAGAAAATTCCATTTAAATCTAGGTTTTTCCATGGCTATGGCCATTTTTCTCGAAAATGTAAAAAAAACTAGAAGAGGTCACTATAATTGAGAAAGAAGATCAGTGGACCCAAGTCCAAAAATCAAGAAATTCCAATCAGGGTCCTAGAAAGAAAGGAAGAGAAAGTAAATGTGTGTTACGTGACTCTGCTGTTGGGAAAATTCCTAATTCATTTCAGGTTGATGTCATCCCCAAGGCTTCACCCAATCCCTTTGTTGTCTTAAGTTCCTTTGAAGCTATCCTTGAAGAAGGAAAAATGAAGCAATTTGTTGTGCATGATTTGGATTCTGAAGAAAACATTGTTTCGAAGGATCAAGTTGGTCCATCACTCTCGACCCCTCCCTTGGAAGGTGGTTCCCTCCACTCTCCTCCTATTGATGATAGCTCTCCTCCTTCTTATGCAGATATTACTTGGAAGAAGAAAGGTGTCAGCTCTAGTTCTTTAGAGGACGATTCTATTGAGCAGCTCTCCAAAAAAGATGGCAGAAAGTCTAAGAAGGAGATACGAGAAGAAGAGGCTGAAATCATTAGTGACTCAAGGTAGTTAGGCCACAATCAAAATGTCATTAGGGAGGAACAAGAGAAATAGGCCCCCTAAGGGAGTAATTACTCCCTCTCCATTGGGTAAGTAATGTAGATTACCTCTTGTAACTGTAGGGGATTGGGGAACCCAATCAAATCTGAAGCTGTCAAAGATTTACTGAAATTGGCTCCTTCTAAAATCCTATTGCTCCAAGAGACCAAGATTGAGGAGGAAGCTCTCCTTCTCATAACAAAAAATAAATGGAAATTGGATTCTGGCAAAGCTATCAGCGCTAGAGGTTCCTGTGGGGGACTAGCAACTCTAGGGTGTGAAGAGAACTTCCAGTTAAATAAATGGTGTGCCACTCAGCATTGAATCTTTTCAGATCTTTTTCATTACTCCAGCAAGACCACTTATGCCATTTTTAATCTCTACATTCCAGTCAATTATATGGAAAAAAAGAATGCTGGCATTCGTTATCTAATTTTCTTGAGCACAATTCTCCATCAAATATAATTCTAGCAGGCGATCTCAATATTACACTAGCTCTGAATGAAAAAAAAGGAGGTCTGTGTTGCAAAGATCATCTGCAAGACACAATGGAGGAATTGATCCAAGTTTGCGACTTGAACAATTTAAAACCGAAGATTGGGTGTTTCACGTGGTCCAACCATAGAGTGGGGGCTGCTAGCATCTTTTCCAAGCTCAATCGGTTTCTTGTTCATAGTTCTTTGATGGATGGTAATTCGACTATTTCCTCTAAAATTCTACCTAAGCTTTCGTCAGACCATCACCCTATTACTTTGCTGTTTGAAAAAGAAGAGGAACTCGACCCTATTCCATTCCGATTTAGCCCACTCTGGCTCGAAAGAGATGGGTTTATGGACACTGTATCTCTGGCGTGGTCCCAATATGTCAATGACTCTCCCAGTTTTGTCTGGGAACATAAATTGAAACAACCAAAATTGCGTTGAAGAAGTGGGTCAAAACGCCTCTCCCTTTTCCATTGACCAGCAAGAAGGAAAGAGTGGCTAAGTTATCTACATTTCAATTTGGAATGGAAAACAGTGACATTACCACTTCCCACATAGCCCTGGAATAGCTTGCCCAGTTAAAAACCACTCAATCTTTCAGGAAGGAGGAGGAGCATCTTAGGATGAAGTCACGAAGTCTCTGGCTAAAGGTGGGGGATAATAACACTTCTTTCTTTCATCGTCATTCTAGGGCCAAGCTCTCCCGAAATCACATTTCGGAAATCTACAATGAAGATGGGTTCATCATTAAATGCCAAGAACTTCTTAAACAGTCAGCTAGTAGTCATTTTTAGTTGTTGGTTCAAGATGATGGCCTTTTTGATGAGGAAGTGTCTTCTGATTTCCTGAATAATGTTCCTTCTCTAGTCATAAATGAGGACAACTATGAACTAATGAATCCTTTCTCGGAAATGGAAATTGTTGATGTCATTTGGGCTATGGATTCTGACAAAGCTCCTGGGCCAGATGGCTTCTCTATTCATTTTTATAAAGTCTATTGGTCCATCATCAAATCTGACCTGCTGCGTATGATATCTACCTTTCAGAAAAAAACAAAATGGGTGGGTGTACCAACTCTACATTTCTCTCCCTCATCCCTAAAGAAGTCAACCCTTCTTCCTTCGATAGGTTTTGACCTATTTCTCTGTGTAATGCTTCTTATAATATTTTGGCTAAAATTTTAGCTAACAGATTCAAGCCCTTGATAGGTAAGTTGATCTCTCCTCTTTAGGGAGGATTTGTAAAAGGCAGACATCTAGTGGATAATGTAATACAAATGCAAGAAGATCTGCATTCAAGCTTCCTAAGGAAAGAGAACGGGCTTATAAAGCTGGATATGAAGAACTCCTTCGACCAAGTAGAACTTCCTTTCCTATACGATGTTCTTCTATCTTTTGGTTTTTTCTCTGTTTTGTAAATTTGATCAAAGATAGTACATACAAGCCTTGGATTGCACCATTAGTTAATGGTATACCTACTGATTTCTTTAAAGCCACCAGAGGCCTCCACCAAGGCTGTCTGATGTCTCCATTCCTATAAATCTTGATGGCTGGAACCCTCAGCATAAAACTCTTAGCTGAAAAGGAATTTGGGTATATCCCGGGCATTAAGATTTCTAGGGGTTTGGATCCTATCAACCATGCTCTTTTCGCAGATGACTCTCTTCTCCTAGGAGGGGCCTCTATGAAAATTTTTCGGGCTTTCAATGTTATCCTCCAAAAATTCTGCCAAAGCTCAGGAGCTTTGATAAATAAAAATAAAAGTGCAGTTTACGGATGGAATGTAGAACATTTGGCTCTTCTTCGAATATCATATTTCTTTGGCTTCCTAGGCTTTGTCAAGTGGGAAATGATCAAATATTTGGGGCTTCCATTAACTCTTGGTTCGTCCCCTCCTTCTCTTTGGCTTGATGTGTTGGCCAAGTTAAAGGAAAAAATCACTTCTTGGGGTGGCCAGTGGCTTACTAAGGTCGGGAAATTGATCTTGATTAAATCATTTCCCATTTTCCAGTCCACTCAGCTTCTTGCCCCAAAGTCTATCTCAACTCAGATTGCTAAAATTTTGAGAGACTTTTTTTGGAATGGAGGGAAAGGTGGAAAAAATAAGATGCATTTGGTGAGATGGGAGGTACTCAAGTGACCCATTCAGAAGGAGGATTACAAATTTGTGATCCTGGTTTTGCTAATCTGGCAATGACTGACAAGATGATTTGGCAGCTATTTGTGGATACAAGGCACCTTGTTAGTAGAATTTTTAGGATGAAGTATCTAAATGGTGGCTCTTTAAGAAATATTTCTTTTTATAACACCCCATTTAGTTTAGCTATTTGGAACTCCTGCAGGAAAGGCTTTGAATTTTTTATTCATCAGCTCCTTAGAGTCCCTGAAAATGGGACAAGGACCCTTCTCTGGGAGGATAGAATCTCCAAGAAACCTCCCCTCTCCTCTATCCTTCAGTTATATGAGTTAATGAATTGGTCTAAAAATAAAGGAATGTTACATTTGGCAGACATCTGCTCTTGGGACAATGAAGGTAATTGGGCAGGATGGATTCTTCCAAATCTCCTAGCTCGATTTTTTACCCAACAATCAGAGTTGGTCTCTTTCCTCTCTAACCTAGCTCCTGTACATTCCTCTCAAAAATATCAATGGGGATGGGGACTCGATGGATTTTATTCTACAGCCAAAGCTCTCAAGTTTCTTCAACTATCTCACACGTCTTGTTTATCTCCTGCGATCTGGAAAAAAGTATGGAATTCTTCCTGTCTTCCAAAGGTTAATTTTTTTTCTTGGTTGCTTTTTAAAAATAAGACTTTGCCAGGTGAAAATATTCTCAAGCATGGCTTCAATGGCCCATTCCATTGCTGTTTCTACAAGTCAGCCTTGGAGACTGCCGATCATCTCCTGGTTGAATGTGAATTCTCTAGAAAATCCTGGGCTATGGTACTTCACGGTGTACAGTTAATGCTTCCAATTCAAAACTCTGTAAAATATCTATACATAGAATGGCATGAACGACGTCCTCCAAAGGAAAATGTTGTAGTAATGCATAAAAACTGGCATTCGATATTGAAATTCACGCTGTGGTCTTTGTGGATAGCTAGGAATAATTGTGTTTTCAATAACCAGCGTCCTATATTTTAGATTGTAGCTATCAAGTCATTATCATGGATAGCTGAATCAATTGGCCATCCGATTTCTTCCTTGCCATCTTCTTTGTGGTTGGGTTCTAGTTCACATGATGTGGGGAAATCTCTAAACAAACTTGTCTTGCTCCCTTCTTGGAGGTTTCGTGGAAAACAAGATGCATTTAATTCATTTTGGTTGAGCTCATCATCAGCGACTATTTTTTTATGGTGCTTCCAAGGGGATCCCAGGGGTTTAGGTGTTGGTGGCCTAGTTATCTCTCCGGACAGATTGTCCACTTTTAGGTTTAGCTGGGGGCTTGGCTCCATGTCTAATAATCAGGCTGAAAGTTACAGCCTGCTCTTGGTGACTCATTTGGCTAAGGAGAAAGGATTCAAGTCTGTTAAAATCTATGGCGACTCTGAAATATTGATAAAAGCTCTCAACTCCTCTGACAGTCTTAAAAATTATGCCTTGGTTATAATTATGCAAAGAATTAGGAGAATCTTGAAATATTTTGATAAGTTTGACTCCTTCCACATCCTCCGGGGATTAAATAATTTTGCAGATGTCGTGGCAAACAAGTCTTGTCTTCTTCCATAACGATTTCTTAGTGTCAATGGGGAGCCCAGTTATTTTCATCCAATTACGTAACTTCATGTAGTTGTAACCAGGTTGTATGGGTGATCCTTTCCCTCTCTGAAATGCTCTATTAAGCTTCGGGCTATTTCGAAATCTGTAAATAGGTTGATTGGTTATTGCCAAAATAGACCCGTATTTTTTTCTCTTAATAAAATTACCCATTTTTGTTAAAAAAAAAGCTTAAGATAAAAAATTCGATTTTAAAGAATATATTATAAAGCATAATTAAAATTTATAATTGATATATTTGTTATTTAACAATCAATTTATACATTAAACTATTTAAATTAATGATACTTTCATAATTAATTTAAATTAATATTAATATTTTTTAATAGAAACGGTTAGAGTTTATATTAAGAAAACAGTGGTAAACCCACTGGCACATATATAACAAAGAGACCCGTTCATAATCCTTAACACATAGGCAAAATGGCTTGAATGTCTACTAACGCAAAAACTTAACTTTTTCTTAACAAGCCCGAGAGGATTTATGCTAATAGAGGAAATTATAGAGTTTTCAAAAACAGAGATAAACAAAAACAACAGTAACCCAAGAATTAATGTTCGCAGGAGTCCGAGGCACCTGAAGTAGGGATGACCAAATCCGATGGTTTTGTGTGAGTGGACCGCTTCTCCCCAAACTAGGTGCCGACCTTCTATTCTAGCTTATCGAACTGAGCTTCCAATTCCATGAACCGAGCTTTAAGGGCCTGTAGTGATTGATTGACGACAACCGAGAAGTCATTATGGAGCTGCAACAAGTTTGCTTCCACAATTTCAAACCTCCTACCACCTTCATTATCGAGATTCTTGGAAAATTGTTTCTAGTCCCATACTTGGCTTCTAAGCTCCCTAATTTCCGTTTCCAGAAGTTGGATTGGGTCGGG
Source organism: Pseudotsuga menziesii (assembly GCA_001517045.1). Taxonomy (NCBI): domain Eukaryota; kingdom Viridiplantae; phylum Streptophyta; class Pinopsida; order Pinales; family Pinaceae; genus Pseudotsuga; species Pseudotsuga menziesii. The sequence goes on from LPNX010464318.1 coordinate 34,944, forward strand.
TGTAACACCTCGGTTTTGACCCCATTTGCATTAAATGTATATGATGTTTATATTGCAATTAATCATGGTGTGGAGCTAAAGGCAAAAGCCTGACCATTGATTTATCATTTTATGTTTCGACAATTAAAATCGATGCTGATGGTATTTCATGCTAGCCAGGCACATTATAATTTTGTGTTTTCAGTGTTGCACAACCAATGGGGGAAAGATCCATGAATTTAGGGAATGAGGGAGCTATTTTTTCCCACGTGAAGCTGTAGAACAATTTTGTAAATCGAATTTCTATCAGGGGGCTATTTTACCCATTTGTCGTTTATGTTTTTGGTTGAAAAACATTTTTCCTCAAACCAAGATCTTTCATTTTGCTATGTGTGCACCCTTGGTTTTGGTCTGAACCGGTTTGGAGTGGAATTGGGGAAGAATTAGCTTGATAAACCTAGTGGGGAAAGGAAACTCACAGACATATCAAGAGGAGCTGAATTTTCTTCTTTGCACAGCTTGAATAGCACTGGAATGGAAGGCATATCATGAGGGACTGTGTAGAAGATAAGGGGATGCTTCCTTGTGTTGGTTGTGTAGGTGTTGGGAAATCCAAGCTAGATCTTGTGTAGGTGTCCATAGCTTTGTGTTTGAGCTCACTAGCTTAGCAATTCAACCATTCCACCTCCTTGGCTGAATTTTGATAAATCCTTGGCTATGTGTGAGTCTGCTAGTGTTCCCTTATTCCTTATGGGAATCATGCCCAGCTCGGGGGTGGTAGTGTTGTTGAGAGATTGATGAGCACACTGGCCTATGGTTGGGTGGAATGTTGCAGCGACGTAGTTGGTTGCGGGACAAGCTTCTTTCAAGATAAGTATTCTTGTCTATTTTATCTCTGCAATTGTATATGTGTTTATGAATTAATATGAACATGTTAAATGTTATGAATGAATGAATTTTGCTTCCGATGTATGTTAATAACTTATGCATCTGTGTATGTTTAAGTTCAATGCAATTTTTATATTACGTTCATGGGGCTAGACTTCCCAGTTATGATAGCAGCATCGCCGCGTCCTCCCTTTGGTAGAAGGGTGGGGACGTGAGAGTGTGGTATCAGAGCTCATGTTGTAGCTTTGGGCCTCAATGGGCCATGAAGAGAAGTTGACAGAGGTTGGATTACACCCTGGTCAACAGAGGAAAAAAATGGTGATAGGAAAATTTCCAAATTTATCTAAGTGTTGAAAATTTTCCTATGTCGGATCAGTAAGCTGAAGTGGAGCTGACGCATGTCAGCTGCATTAGCTAATGCAAGCCGATACATGTCAGGTGGAAGCTGAGATTTACACCGATGGCAGAAGAAAAGACAATATTTTTTTCAATTTTTTTATTTTTTATGTATGGGCATGTCGGTTGAGTTTGTCGGAGCGAAGCTGATGCATGTTGGTTGGAAAGGGAGAATTGAGCCGATGCATGTCGGCCGAGTCGAGCCGACATGAATAAAAAAAAATTATTTTCAAATTTTTTTTTTAAGTGTTGGAATCAAAAAAAATTGGTGAATTTTGTCGATACGTCGGCTGAGTTTCGCTGACACACATCGAAAAACTTTGGGAGTTTCAGCTACAACGCATCGGGTGGAAAGTCAAAAATTTTTCGACATGGTGGAAGGAAACTTAGGAAGTATTCTGCAATGGATGATGAAAGTTGAAATTTTTCCGACATGGTGGAAGGAAACTTAGGAAGTATTCCGCAATGGCTGATGAAAGTCGGAATTTTTTCCGACGCAACGGATGGAAGTCAAGAAGTTTTCTGATGCGATGGAAGGATCCGTCAGAAGAAACCCTGGAAGTTTTTTGATGCGGCGCATTGGGTGGAAAGTCAAAAAAATTTCAATGCAGTGGAAAGATTGGCAAGTTTTGATTGGGTGAAATTTCAGAATTTTTCCATTACGTCGGAACAAAAGTAAAATTTTTTCCTCAATGATGGAAGAGTTGGCAAGTTTCTGCCGTCGGAAGAAAAGGAAACATTTTCTACAACGGCAATAAGGTGGTAAGTTTTCCGATCAGTTGAAAAAGAAGAAGTTTGTCGATACGTGTCAGACAAATTTGGCAAATTTTTCCGACACATCGGAAGGAAACATGATCGAAGGAAAGCTGAAAAATTCACTGAAATAGAGATTTTAGCAAGTTTTTCAGTGGGATTGCAGGGGCTAGAAAGATGAAAAATGGCAGCGAATTTGTGCGCCAGATTGTGCGAAAATGAAATATTTACAAAAAACAATGAGGGCGCTGCCGACCATGAGGACATATTCACCATTCCAGTCAAAAGACAACTCAACACTCGAGGTAGAGTGTCACGTCCCCAAGCCTCCGACCGGCAAAGAGGACGCGATCTAATGGCTATAACAGACCAGGCTAAGAGCCCATGAACATGTACAGGCTTAAAATTTCATAAAAAAAAATGCTGAAAGAGAGAATGCATTGCAGTATGACATGCCTAAATGCAATTCATTTAACATACACAACTACAATTGTAGATTATGCACAGCTATAATTAATTATCCTTGCACAGCGGAATCAACATGCATTTAGACAAGCATTCTTCAACATGTTCATTTCTATTTAATTAACAGTAAATATAGAATTGCAGAGGTAAAATGCACAAGATTACTTATCTTATGAAAGCTTTGCTCCGCAACCAGCTACGTCGCTACAACGTTCCACCCAACCATAGGCCAGCGTGCTCCTTAGTCTCTCAGCAGCACTGCCACCCCCGAGCTGGGCATGATTCTCTAAGGAATAAGGGAACTAGCAGGCTTACACATAGCCAGGATACACAAAACACACAGCCAAGCCAACAAAGTTGGGTTTATCAGGCCATTAAGGAGCTAGAGAAGGCAAATTGCTAAGTTGGTGAGCTCATTACAGAGCCAAGAATACCCACACCAGAACTAGCCTGACCTCTAAGACACCCATCCACACCCAACACAAGGAATCAGTCCCTTCTCTGCTACACAGTCCCTCAGGCCCTGCATTCCCTTCCAGTGCTATTCAGGGGTGATGGAGAAGAAGATCAGCCCTCTAGTTCTGTCTGTGTGGTTTCTAACACCAGGTTTATCAAGCAACCAAGCCAACACCCTTACTCCTCACACAGTCCAAAGACCAACAATTGCACTCAGGCAATCAATTTAGCTATTACAGCTTAAACAATAAAAACGAATTACACAGCCCCATACGTAACAGCAAAAACGGCTTACAACATGGGGGAAAACACACAGTCCTGAAGCTTATCAGGGAAACTAACTCACAGCAGGGGAAAACACCCCAAATAGTCTGTGCGTGAGACCAATAGTCAGTGAGACAGCCAAAAACGTGAATGGCTCTTCACAGCCATGGTAAAAACACACGAAATCACAAAAAACGTGAATGGAAAAATGCACCAGCAGCTCCCAAAATGTGAGGAAGACAACCCAGTCCCTGGCACTACAAAAACGACCTCCCATCCATGGGAAAATGAAGCCAACAGCCAAAAACGTGGAAGGAAAAACACAGGAAAAATTCCAGCTGCTCCCAAAACGTGAGGAAAACTGAAAAACGTGAATGCATAGCAGAATGGCATACGTTTTTGGGCATTTTCCTTGCCAAGGAAGTCAGAACACGTTTTTCAAAAATGGGTCTCTGCCCAATTCGAATTTCTTTTCCCATGCTCTTCCCATTCCATGCAATAACTAACTCAACCACATTCTGGCTGAAATAAATGATTGGAGAAAAAGACAAGAAAGGTAGTTGCCAGCTTGATGGGTCTTCTCATAGACATTTGGCTTTTCCCCATTGGCCCATAGGTTAAATATTTCACCCCCCCTTATCCTTAGAAAATCATGCCCCATTCGATTTGGTTGCTGTGGTCGTAGCTGGTTGTGTCTATTTTTATTATAGATTCATATTTACATGATGCTGAAACTTAATATGTGCCGCATGCCCCGATATACCGTCGGTGACAAATTTAAATCCAAAACATAGCATTACCGATCAATGGCGGGGCCTTGGCCTTTAGCTCCACACCATGATCATTACAATACATACATCATATACATCTAATGTAACGGGGTCAAAACCGGGGCATTACATAGAGTACAGATTAACATCAAAGTCGTCAGCAATGGTATATTGAATATTCTATTTTGAAATTTTGTTAAGTAGAAAGAGAAAGAACTTAACAGAAAAACATAATTTGTTTTAACAGAATAGGGAAACCACCAGCTATAAAAGAGTAAGAGATACAACAAGCAAACGATCAACATTTTGTATGGGCAGAAACTCCTCGTATTTTTGTTTTATAAAGTCTATGGAAGATTATTATTGGGCATTTTTTTAATTGATCCTGGTGGTTTCATACCTTTTGTTGTATCATCCTATCATATTTTCTTAATATGTAACTCCATATTTTATGTTGTCTATGTAAATTACTTGCTCCATATATGCATATAATGAAAACCTGTGTGGCATCCTTTGTCCCACAATTGGATCAATTGATGTGATGATTGTTTTCTTTTTCTATTAATGTGTTGTGAAGTATTCATGATATATTACATGAGTTGAAAGATGTTGTCTCCATGATAATATTTATGTGTCTACAATTATATTTTGCATTCAACTATTGAATTTTATTTTCTCAATACGTTTTCTCCATCCTAGTATAGTATTAGAAATAATATTCACTTGTCAGAGTACCTTATTTTCATTATTTTCATCCATTCACTCTTCATTTTACATTAAACTAGTTGCTTGATATATAAAAAGTAATGCCCAGCTGTGCTCATTATATTACATGATTTCCATGATCTTGATCTATTAATTCGATATCACATGCCTTCCATGATCTTGATCTAGTATTTCAATCAAGTTACATAGAAAAATATATATAAAACCTTTTTGCATCAAATAATAAAATCCAAATACAAGCACAAGTTTATTGATGCCATGTCATAGTTTCAAAGCAACCTTGGGACATATCAGGGACTAACAACATAACTAAGAATGCAGTATCGAATGAAGTCATGGAGAATTTAGATCTGAAGTGTTGACCACATCCAAACTCCAATAGAGTGTCATGGTTTTAGAAAAGCCATAATGTCATGGTGTCAAGCCAATTCTTGATAAATTTCAAAATGGGTAATTTTTTATGATAATGTGTTATGTGATGTGGTACATGTGGATCTTATCATTTGTTGTTGGGGAGACCATGGAAGTATGATATGAACATGATTAATGATTCCCATCAGAACTTTTTTTCAATGTGGAAAGATGGAAATAATACAAAAATGATTCCCTTATAAGAAGATAGAAGTAATAAGGGAGGTGAAAACAATTTTTGGGAAAAGAGAGAGTTGATGTGTTCAGCTAAAGAATTCATGAAGGAGAAAAAGAAACAAAAGTATTGTTTTGTAGTCATTACTAAGGGAATGAGTATGCAAAGGTCAACTAAAAATATCTTGACTAAATTCGAAAGGATTTTGACTAAGTTCAATTGATTATTGGTCGATGAGATGTCGATGGGATTATCGTCGATGAGAAGCGTATCCCATTAGATCAACTTGATTCCAGGGTTGAGTCATAAAAACAAGGCGTCACGAAAGATGGCGTCGATGAATAATTTTGAACTCAATCAATATGTCTAGGAATTGTTGAACAGAGGACTGATCAAGTAAATTTTGAGTTCTTATGCAGTACCAGCTGTAATAGTGTTGTGAGGGATATCTACCTTATGACTTGGGGTCCTAGGGTCACCAACATACTAGGCTTTGGATTGCATACATATCAATATTATAGAAACATATATGAGAGAAATGGGATGAATGGGATGTGTACCTTATTATTGATGGTTGATCCAATCTTTAGCCTTCTACCTCAAATGCTCTTGAAGTTCCTGACCTTCTGTACCTACAAAAGAGATTGGTTTTCATCCACATAAATCCTAATTGTTATATAAAGAAAGATGAAAAGATTATAATTTCATATAAGAATAAATAAAAATACATTTCATAATTCATAACAATAAGAAAATGTGCAAAGACAGTATGGAAGAAATTCACTCTTTATTCAGAAGTTGCAGGGAACATTACAACCATGTTTGAGACAAGCTTCTCTGCTGACCAAGAAACTGAGTTGTCTTGCTCCTCTTTCCAATGGATTCCTCCAGCATACCATTTCTCTTCAACTTGCCTCTCCTATCCTCTACCTCTCTCCTCTATTTATACTTGCTAGTGAGGAGAAGTTGCGAGGTCTAGGATGGTTAGGGGAGTTAGGAAAGTTATGATTTCGAACCCAACTGCCCCTATACTAATCATGTTTTATTTTTTAAAATTTTGTCTTAAGGGACTCACGGGTGCATATATAGGCAACTCGTGACTCACGAGTAACTCACGACTTCTATAAAGGTAACTTGTGATTACAATATTTAATTATTGACTCGCAGGTTGCATATGAGCATACCCGCGAGTTGTCACAAGAAGAGTCGCGAGTGCAAGACAAAATTCTTTATAAAAATAGGTAAGGCTGAAGGAAGGATTATGTATCAAGGATTCACTTCATCTATAGTGTTTAGGCTACTTCAATCCACATTATTCTTTTGTGTACTGACACATTTGATGTCAGTAATCAGATGGAGAAGTGTTGTTTCATAGTATAACAAATAGCACCGAAGAAAGGAGGAGAGTGGAGGATGTGCACTGAATCAAGGTTTATCAATAGGATCACAATCAAGTACAAGTTTCCATTTCCAAGTACTAACGACTTTATCGACTGCTTGAGTGGATCTAGGTACATAACCAAGTTCGACTTGAAGAGTGGATATCATCAAATACATATTAGAGAAGGGGATGAGTGGAAGACAACCTTCAAGACAAAGGAAGGACTTTATGAATAGTTTATTGTGCCATTTGGGTTAATCAATGCACCAAGCATATTCATTATATTGATGAATGAAGTAATGAAACCTTTACGGGTAACATTTTTTGTTGTCTACCTAGATGATGTTATGATATTTAGTAGTACTAAAGAAGAAGATTTGAGTCACCTAAGAGAGGCATTGTAGAATATACATCATTAAAATTTGTTGGTGATTTTACAGAAGTGTTCCTTAATGAAAGAGTTAGTTTATTTGGTATTCATCATATCCCATAAAAATCAACCCTGAGAAGGCCAAATCTATTGTGGATTGTCCTATGCCAAGGAATACCATAGAGGTAAGAAGTTTCCATGGACTTGCTAGCTTTTACAGGAAGTTCATTAAATATTCTAGTCAGATATGTGCACCATTGACAACATGCATGAAGAAAGGTGAATTTCAATGAATTGAAGGAACCTGATGAGCATTTGAGATGTTGATGTAGAAGGTGGTTGTGAGACCAGTTTCAGCTCTCCCTAACTTCGAAAAAATATTCCAAGTCGACTATGGTGCTATAGGAGCAACAATTGCAGAAGTATTGAGCTAGGAATGTCGACCAATCACATTTTTAGGTTAGAAACTAGATGAAGCCAAGAAAAAATATTTAATTTACAACCAGGAGTTCTATGTCATTATCTAGGATGAATAAATACAGGCATTATTTATTGCCCAAGGAATTTTTGTGTTCACCGACCACTAGGATCTAAGGTATTTGAATAGTCAAACCAAGATAAACCAAATGTGTATGAAATGGGTTGATTTCTTACAAATTTACACTCTTTTTCTAAAACATAAGTTGGGAAAGTCGATTAAGGTTATCTATGTGTTGAGTCAAAGGGTCGTGTGTTTGGATATGACATTTGTTCATTTGAATAGGTTAGAGACGATGAAATCCGTCTACAAAGTCGACAGGGATTTTGGAAGAGCATGAAGACATGTTGAGAAGCATGGGGTGTTGACTCGACTCCATATTTGGATTACTTCATTCAAGAAGGATACATGTACTTTAAAGGTCATCAAATATGCATTTTGAGAGGACCAATTAGGGGAAATTTTATTAGTGAATTGCACAGTGGAGGATTAGGAGGCCATTTTTTCATTAACAAGACTAATGCATTGGTCAAGGAAAAGCAATATTAGTCAGGATTGACAATAGATGTGAATAAATGGGTGTGACACTACAAAATTTATCAACATGCTAAAGGAAGAAGTCAAAACACATAATTGTATATACCATTGCATATACTAGAGATTATGTGGGAGAACATTAGTATGGATTTCATGTTGGGACTATCGAAGAAACAACAAGGGAATGAATTCATATTTGTGGTAGTTGACAGGTTTTCAAAGATGGCACACTTTATTTCCTACAAGAAGACAAGTGATGCCACAGGGATTGATGTTTTATTTTTGAAGGAGGTAGTGAGGTTGCATGGATTTTCGAAAAGCATAAATTTGGACAGAGATACAAAATTTATGTGTCCTTTCTAGAGGACCATGTGGAAGAAGATAGATATGAAGTTGTAGTTAGTTCTGTGTACCATCTGTAGACTGATGGGAAAATTGAAGTCGTGAACATGAGTTTAGGAAATTTGTTTAGGTGTTTGACTACAAATTGACAAAAATAATGGGACAATGTGTTAGCACAAGCAGAGTTTGCATATAATAAATCTGTAAATAGATCAAATAGATTGATTATGTTCCAAATTGTTCAAGGAATAAGTCCACAAGGAGTAACCGACTTGATGAAGTTGTCGACAGGAACACATAAGAGAGCAAATGTTGAGTCATTTGTTGAGCACATGAAGGAAGTACATGAAAAGGTTAGGAAGCAGTTGGGAAAGAGTAATGTCATTTAATAGTTGAGGGCTAATCAAAAGAGACAACTACTGAGTATTCAGGGAGGGAGACATAGTTTATGCATACCTCCTAAAAGGAATGTTTCCCAAGGGGAACATATAACAAGTTAAAATTGAGGAAGATTGGTCCGTGTAAAATATTGAAGAAAGTTTCTAATAAATCTTATGTACTCAATTTTCTATAAGAATTGGGTATTTCACCAACATTCAATGGTGTTGAATTGTACAGATATGAAGAAGGATCAACGAGTGGAAGTGAATCAACCATCGACTAGTAGAATCAAATGACAAAACAACCAATGGAATAAATTTCTGAAGTACTCAACGAGCAAGAATTTGGTCACATAAGAAGTCAAAAGACTAAGGAATATCTAGTTGCTTATAAGGACCGAAGTCTAGAGGAAGTGATACGAATCATAGAAGAGGATCATGAAAATTTAAATACTGGGTTGGAAGAAGAGAAACAAGGGAAAATTTCTTTCACACCTAGAGAGATTGATGTAGAAGCATCAGGGCCTAAGACTCACAGTCAAAGGTAGATGACTGGAGTCATCTAAAGAAGAGTCAACGGTCTCTAAACAAAAGGAAAAGTGGGTAGTCAAAGCCTGGATAGATGAATGGATGATTGGTCGAAGGATTGGTTGAGTCGTGAAGAGAGTTGATGAGAAGAATTTGATGATAGAAAAGAAAGTTAGTAGGGTCGATAACAATTCGAACAAATAGAGTATAGAAATTGTTTGAGAGTAGACCAACAAATAGCTGAGAAGGGGTCAGTTTGTTGGAGGTTTTGTGGTCATGTGGAAATAGATCAGAGTGTGATTTGGTTTCCATTGATGGAAACATAGTTCCAAGCATAAGATCCAGATAAACAGAGGACTCAGAAGAATCCATGGCTTATGCGTCATCAAATAGATCCACAATCGTATTTGATTTTCGCTACAAAAAGACACAGATCCGCAGAGTTAGTGTTAAAATAATGTAACTTTAGAAGATATTCTAGTTGTATTGTATTCCTCCTATTGGAGATGAGTTTGGTCTTGTTAGAGTCATTGAAGGATTCAATGTAAACCTCTGAATGTAAGTCAGGTCATTATTACCCAAGTGTCAATATAATAAATGTTATTTGTAATGTCAAGTTGCACAAGCCGACCTTGACAGCTAGTGAAGTCGGCCCCACCAAGTTAGAGGTCAAGTCAACAGAAGAATATAAATAGGGAGGAACTCCCCTTCATTTGTACTCACTCACTCAAGCAGTTTTGCAAGAGAGAGAAGATTGTGTGCACTATAAAGGAGTAAGAAGCAGTTGTCTAGGTTTTACACTATTCTGGTCGAGATCTATACTGAGGAAGTTTTGTGGGGTTTTCTCCCTTGTGGTTTCCCTGAGGAAAATATTTGTGTTCTTATGTTTTATGTGCATGTTGTTCTTTCATTGTTCTTCTAGTAACTTGTTTTAAGACATCATCTAAGAAAATTGATAACACTTAACATGGCATCAGAGCCACCCTGAAAGGAGTCACTTCACAACTAAGGTTTGTCATTATGAAAAAATCCCTCAACAAATCAGCCAGGAAAAAGGGCTCCCTCAACTCACCCTTGAAGGGTGCATCTTTCTGTGAAGACGGATCCAGAATCTAAGAATTTTCAGTTTTTGACTTGTTACTCCTGTCGAGACAAACCAGGGTTTCATTTTTTTTTCTGAGGCTCCATCATCAATCTCAGGAAAAGTAAGTTACAATCTACCTCACCTTAGGGAGGAGCATATTTTCCACCTCCGAACCATATTAGGTTTTCTACATCAAACCCTAGGTCATCCAGAAGGAGGTCAGCCATAAACTATTTTCTTCAAGTAAGTTCTCTTCCTCCTTGTTCCATTTGAAGTTCTCATTCTGTTGAAGATGACTAAGAACACCAAGCTAGATGAAAATCTTGAAGGAGCTGAAAACTTCAGAGCATGGAAGCATAGGATCATGCTCATCCTACAAGAGAATGATCTAGACAAACTTGTAAAGGAGGAAGTGAAAGAACTAGAAGAGGAGGAAGCTAAGTCCAAGCATAAGAAGAATATTATCATAGCCAAAAGGATCATAGCTGACTCCATCAAGGATAACTTGATTCCTCAAGTATCATCAATGGAAACTCCAAAATAAATGTTTGATTCCCTCTCCAGTCTATTTGAAGGGAGAATCATCAACATGAAGATGACTTTGAGGAATCACCTCAAAAGTGTAACTACTCAAAAGTAAGAGACTATGCAATCTTACTTTTCAAGGGTGGCTCAAATTAGAGATCAGATAGAAGCCATTGGTGATATAATAGAAGAAGCAGAAATTGTGATGACCACCCTAAATGGTATTCCAAGAGATTGGGAAGATTTTATCCGAGGAATCTGCACAAGAAGGAAACTAAGCAAATTTAGAAAGCTATGGGAAGAATGTGTCCAAGAAGAAGAAAGAATATTATCCAGAGAAGTGAAGCTAAATGATAATGAAGATCAAGCCTTGATAACCCATGCCAAAGGAAAGCACAAAAGAAAGATTCATGATCATCCTTATAAGACTCAAGCGTTCAAAAGACCCAAGAAAGACTTCTCAAATTATGAGTGCTTCACTTGTCACAAGATGGGATACATTGCCATCAACTGTCCCATGAAAGAAGAAAGAGTTAAAAGGATGAAATTATTCCAAGCTCATGTTGCTAAAGATAGCGATCAAGAAGTAGAAAAGGGAGCAAAGAAAGATGAAGAATCCAGTGAAGCATATGTACTGATCTCTGCTCTAACAGGATCAATCTCACTAGGAAATGACACCTGGTTAGTAGACAATGGTGCATCCAAGCACATGACATGTTACAAGGACTCACTATCATTCCTTGTACAAAAATATTCACCACACAAAGTAATGCTTGGAGATGACTCCCAATATCCCATCAAAGGAATGGGAGAAGCATCCTATAAGTTGGACTCTGGAAAATCCATGAAGATGAAGGATGTCCTATATGTCCCTGAACTAAAGAAGAAACTCCTGTCTATTTCAGCATTGGACAAGAGAGGATTCAGAGTTTCCTTCATATATGGAGAAGTCCTCATGTGGTCAAAAGGAAAGGCCATAGATGATGCTATAGAAATTGGAATTGAAGAAGGAGGACTTTACAAACTGAAGGGACATAAAAATTCAGCTTTAGCAACCAGTACAATAAATCCATGTGAGCTTTGGCACAGAAGGCTTTCTCATGTCATTACAGAGCTCTTCCAATAGTAAGTAAGGTTGTGACTGGTCTACCAGAAATTCAGATAGAACATGAAGGTGTATGCAAAGGATGTGCATAAGGAAAGAATACTAAGAATACCTATCCGAAGAGTGACAACAAAGCAAAAGGGATCTTAGATGTTATCCATTTGGATATATGCAGGCCAACGCAAACAACTTCATTAAGCGGGTATGTTTACTATGCTTCGTTTATTGATGACTACTCCTGCAAGACTTGGATATATTTTTTGAAAAAGAAGGATGAAGTGTTTGAAAGGTTTAAGGAATTTAAGTCCCTAATAGAAAACCTCGTTGAGAGGAAAATAAATATTTTAAGATCAGATAATGGAGGAGAGTTCAAATCAAATGAATTCAATGATTTTTGCAAGGAAGCTGGGATTAAGAGGGATCTCACCATTCCCTACAATCCTCAACAAAATGGTGTGGCAAAGAGAAATAATAGATGTATCATGGAAGCAGTAAAATACATGATACATGATCAAGATCTACCAATGTACCTATGGGAAGAAGTAGCCAGAACAACAGTATATGTACAGAACATAATCTTGCACAGTGCCCTTGGGAACAAAAATCCAGAAGAAATGTTCTCCGGAGAAAATCTTGAGGTAAGTCACCTACAGATATTTGGTTTCCCTGTGTATATTCATATTCCCAAGGAGAAAAGAACAAATCTAGAGCCTTCAGGAAAGAAGGGATTGTTTGTAGGATATAGTGAACAGTCAAAATCCTATCGGATCTATATCCCAGGATACCATTAGATTGAGCTTAGCAGAGATGTAACATTTGATGAAGACACGACCTTTAGAAAGTTGAAGAAAGATAGAAAACATGAAGAGGAACATGAAACTATCAAATTTGCAGAGAATCCTAAACGAGTTAGGAATGAAGAAGAAAGTCAGGTACCTAAGGATCATGACATGACTGGACCTCAGTTGCCAGAAGAAGTGCCCAATGAAATGATTTCTCGAAAGAGAAAGCCTTCCTAGGCTCGTGATGTAATTGAAGAAGCAAAAAAACTTGGTATCCTAGAAGGAACCACTAGAGAAAGAAATAAGCCAAAGTCATATCCCGGTTATATGGCCTTGATGAGTGATCTAGTTGATAAAGAACCAACTTGTTTTGAAGATGTAACAAAATAGAAGGATTGGGTTGATTCAATGGTTGAGGAATACCAATCCATAAAAAAGAATGATATGTGGGAAATAGTCCCAATACCAAAAGACAAATCAGTGGTATCCTCAAAATGGATCTTCAAAACAAAGCATTCCACAGATGGTAGATAGAAAAGTACAAGGAAAGATTCATAGCAAGAGGGTTCTCCCAAAAGGAAGGAATTGACTATGAAGAGACCTTTGCTCTGGTATCTAGGTACACTTGAATTAGAATTGTCCTTGCCTTGACATCTAAGAATAAATGGAATTTACATGAAATGGAGGTAAATACAAATTTTCTAAAAGACTTGATAGAAGAAGAAGTGTATATCGAACAACCGCAAGGTTTCAAGTCTGATGATCGAGAAGCTTATGCATGCAGAATCAAGAAAGCATTGTATGGGATAAAAAAATCACCCAGAGCTTGGTGCGGAAGAATAGATGGGTTCCTGATGAATTTAGGATTTACCAAGAGTAAGGCAGATTCCAACCTTTACTATAAGGTTGAGAATGATGAGATTATGATATTACTTTTATATGTGGATGACTTATTCCTATCAGGAGAAGATAAGCTCATCAATGAATTCAAGAAGAAGCTGGATGAAAAAATTGAGATGAAAGACCTTAGAATGATGCACTACTTTCTAACTCTTGAAGTTTGGAAATCCCTAGATGATATTTTCTTAAGAAAAGGAAAATATACGGTAGAAATTTTGAAGAGGTTTGGAATGCTAGATTGTAAGGACATGACTACTCCGATGACAACAAACTTGAAGTTACTAAATGATGATACATCAGAAGCTGTAGATGACACTCTATACAAATAGATTATTGGTTCACTAATGTACTTAACTAATACAAGACCATATATATGTTTTGTTGTAAATGCACTAAGTTAGTACATGGTGAATCCCGAGCATAAGAATGTGTTGATCTGAGCATATTCACCTGACAGGAGCAAAAAATGTGATGAGGCATCTAAAGGGAACTTTAGATTATGGGATCAGATATACCTCAGAAAATGAGATTAGTTTGCATGGGTTCACAGACTCAGATTGGGCAGGAAGTGCTAAAGACAGAAAGAGCATCTCAGGTGGTGGTTTTAGTTTGGGACTAGGCATGATCTCTTGGTTCAGTAAAAAGCAGACCAGTATTGCAGTTAGCACAACATAAGTAGAATACATTGCTACTTGTTCAGCTTGTAGTGAAGGAATATGGCTTCAAAATATGTTGGCAGGTTTATTTGATGAAGATATACATTTCACTAATATCTTTTGTGATAATCAAAGTTGTATCAAGATGACAAAAAATCCTGTGTTTCACGATAAGCCAAAACATATTGAAGTACGATATCACTTCATTCAAGACATGGTTCAGAAAGGAGCTATAAAGCTCAAGTATGTTCCTATAGAGGAACAAGTGGCAGATGTGTTGACTAAGCCTTTGGATCATGTAAAGTTTGAATACTTTCGAGACAAGCTTGGTGTAGTCTAGAAGGACCTCTCTCGAAAGAGGGAGTGATAATAGATGGAATATGGATGCAGTAGTGAGTAGCTCAGTCTAGAGTAGGGTAAGTCTGACTAGGATAGTTTGGCTCGAAAGGGTTAGTCAGACGAGGCCCGTTGATCCTAGGGGGATTAGTATGTCTGGATAGATCAGTTTAACCCAAGTGGGTTTGCAAGTTAGGACAAGGCTTGTTGGTCCCCAGGAAGATCCATATATCTAACTAGGATTGTTGGCTTGAAAGAGTTAGCAAGTTAGACAAAATTCCCTGGTGGATCTACTAGAGAACTCACTGTGATGCTGCTATGAGATAGTTAGAGGGCAGAATGGTTGTTACAGTATTTCTATATTGTTGATTGATGAGATGTTTGCTTTCAGTAGTGTTATATTGATGAGATGTTAGTTCAGTATGGTTATATTGATGACCGTTGAGATGATAGTTCAGTGTTGTTATATTGATGACAATTGAGATGTTAGTTTAGTATTGTTATACTGATGACTGTTGAGATGTTAGTTCAGTATTGTTATACTGATGACTATTGAGATGTTAGCTCAGTATTGTTATACTGATGACTGCTTAGATGATTGGTTCAACAATGGTATGCTGATTGTTGAGATGATTAGCTCAATATTGTTATTTTGATTGAGATGTATGCTTCAGAAAATGTTAGTATTGATTATATCGATGATTAATGAGATGCTTGATGAGATGTGTACAGTGTAGTCACACTGTTAATTGGTGAGATGATTGTTGAGATAGTTACAGTTGATTGGTGAGATGATTGTTGAGATGGTTACAATTGATTGCTGAGATGCTTTACTGATGATTGATTGATGTTGAGATGTTTATTGTGATGGTTTCAGTATCTCTATACTGATGAGGTAAATACATTATCTCTATACTGATGATGATGTTCCAATATCTCTATGCTGGTAATGCAGATCATGATCTAGCACTATAGATGATTTGATTTTTAGCACTAATATGCTAATGGTGTTGTTTATTGTTTCAATATTTACATACTATTGATGCAAATGATGATGTTTCAGTGTTTCCATACTGAAGAGACAGATGATGATGTTTCAATATTCACATACTAAAGTTACATATGATGGTGGTTCAGTATTCACATAATGAAGATACAGTTGGTCATACTTATGATACAGATGATGATGTTATTAGTATTCACATACTAAAGATGCAGATGATGATGGTTCAGTATTCACATACTGAAGATGTAGATGATGATGGTTCAGTATTCACATACTGGAGATGCAGATGATGATGGTTCAATATTCACATACTGAAGATGCAGATGATGATGGTTCAATGTTCACACACTAATGTTGACTAGTGGATGATTCAGAAGATGATCTAGTATTCACATACAGACACTCTAGAAGATGGTTCAAAAGATGAAGCAACGGATGATAATCTAGAAGATGATTCAACATTCATATGCGGATATTGCAAGAGATGTTCTAGAAGATGACAAGAAGAAGATTGAAGAAAGATGATTGCAGAATAAGATCCAACTAAGATCGAAGATGAAGATTTATGATGTTGTACCAAAACTTCCTATGACATATAGAGTTTCACCAGTCAGTTTTGTATAGTTGCAATAGTAGTAGTTGCTACTACAATTGAATACCTTCCTAGTTAAGAGGGGGTGTTAAAATAATGTAACTTCAGAAGATATTCTAGTTGTATTGTATTCCTTCTATTGTAGATGAGTTTGGTCTTGTTAGAGTCATTGAAGGATGCGATGTAAACCTCCGAATCTAAGTCGGGTCATAATTAGTACCCAAGTGTTAATACAATAAATGCTATTTGTAATGTCCAGTTGGACAAGTCGGCCCTGAAAGCTAGTGAATTCGGCCCCACCAAGTTAGAGGTCAAGTCAACAAAAGAATATAAATAAGGAGGTGCTCCCCTTCATTTGTACTCACTCACTCAAGCAGTTTTGAAAGAGAGAGAAGAACTAGTGTGCTAGAAATGAATAAGAAGCAGTTGTCTAGGTTTTACACTGTTCTGGTCGAGATCTATACTGAGGAAGTTTTGCGGGGTTTTCTCCCTTGTGGTTTCCTTGAGGAAAATATTTGTGTTCTTATGTTCTTGTGTTGTATGTACATGTTGTTCTTTCAGTGACCTTCTAGTAATTTTTTTTAAGAGATCATTTAAGCGAATTGATAAAAATTAACAATTAGGTCATGATCAGCATAAAAAATAGATCCAATGGTCAGGAGTGAACCTGCACAAGAAATCAACGGTCAAGAGAAAATTTGCAAAGTTTGAAAAGTAATCGAATGAACAAATCTGACGGTCAGGAGTGAACCCACACAAGAAATCAACGATTAAGAGAAAATATGCAAAGTTTCAAAGGTAATCTAATGCGCAGATCCGACGGTCAAGAGTGAACCCACATAAGAAATCGATGGCGGGGAAGGAGTTTTGCAAGTGGAAAGTCAGGAAATTGTTCAAACAAATGTTGAAAACCTGAGTTCTGCATCCCGCACCAGAACCGATATCAACGGTCGATAAAGGGTGCACAAGAAATTGAAGGTGCGGAAGGAGTTTTGTAAGTGGAAGTAGGAAAGAAGAAAGTCTCGAAATTATTTAAACAAATGTTGAAAACCCAAGTTCTGCATCCTGCACTAGATCTAAGATCGACGGTCGGGAAAGGGTGCACAAGAAATCGATGGCACAGAAGGAGTGTTGCAAGCGGAAGGAGGAAAGTGGAAAGTTTGGAAGTTATTCAAACAAATGTTGGAAACCCGATATCTGCATCCCGCACCGTATCTAAGATCGATGTTCGAGAAAGGGTGCACAAGAAATCAATGATGTAGAAGGAGTTTTGCAAGCGGAAGGCAAAAAGCAGAAAAGTATGGAAGCTGTTTAAAATGTTGAAGGCCCAGGATCTGCATCCTGCACCTGATCTAAGATCGATGATAGGGAAATGTTGCACAAGAAATCGAAGACACTGATTGATCATGCAAAAAAGGATGTGCGAAAGACGGAAAGCCGAATTCATGGAATGATATCTGGAAAAATCACATATACGATATCTGATTTTCTTTTCATATTAACGGTCACGGAGAGCTCGAAGGAGATCAATGGTGCATAATGATTGATGCAGAACCAATACTGCGGAACCAAAACTACAGAACCAGGAGTGCGGAAACTATGATTTTTTGTAGAAAATGAAAATTATGGAAGAAGCCAAAAGACGAAAATATGTTGCAGAAACTCATGAATACTCAACGATTGGAATCCTTGTCTTTCATTAGGCATCAAACAGTTTGATCAGTTATGGAAATTGACCATCAGGCATACGAACAGGTAAAGGGTTTAAGGACTGATATGTATAAAATGATGTGCATGATGAATGGATTGGTACACTCTCTACAGGAAGAGAGATGGTGCATGGACCATCGTAGAAGTGGGGATTGTGGAATGAAAGAGGACCATGCGTTCTTTCAAGAATTTCTAGAACATAGACAATTAGGGGAACCAGAGTGCCTATGTAAATCTAGAAATAGATTAGAACAGGGTTGGTATGCACTGTTATATCTGTTTTTCTTCATATTGCAAGGGACATGTTTGAATCTAAGAAACAATGGTGGTAGGGTGGTGCTAGGTAAAACATGTTGTCTTCTCTATACAAGTTGGATCCTGTACAAGTGGAAGTTGGTGCTTCCATCCAGTAGTAGTTGGAGAATGTTATCTTAGTGGGTACTAAGGAAAACATGAGGGTTGGTGCTCTCCACAAGAAGGGATTTTTAAATAGAGGCTGCAGCCTCATTTGAGTAGGTGCTCAAATAAAGATGAATATTTGTCTGTCTCTATCACATGTATGTGATTGATGATTATCATTCGTTCTATTATACTTGCTTCATTATTATAACTATAGATCTATAATAAGTAACAATGCTTTAAATATTGAAATGGTTTAAGCTTTAGAAACACTGATTCAACCCCCTGTGTCATTGTGACATTATGTCTAACACGGTTGAGACCAACACAAAAGCATAGAATATCGAAGGATTAACCAAAAAGAAAACGTGTTGATAAGAATTAATAAGACTGCAAAAGGTAGAAAGGAGACGAAGATGGCATTTGCGCATCGTCCAACGAGAGTTGTGACGATTAAAATGGGTCAATATTCGATCGACTAAGGAGATGACACACAAAAATCCAAGCAATTGCGGGAGTAGTTGGAGAAGTTATTGTAGTAGTTATGGTAGTATTTGGATTTTCTAGGTGGCATGGTACACCAAGAAGATCGTAGATGAGAATTAAATTCTCAAACCGAGGAAGGGAAGCTCCCATAGGCTTGTAGAGAAGATTGAGTGGGAATTTGAGGCAGTGAAGGAGATTAAAAATACTGATCAAGTTTCATAAGAAGGGATTCTTCTACCCAGAGTGAATTTAGTTGTATCATAAGAGACTAAGGAACTAACTAAAACAGAGCTTTCATTTCAAATTTGTAATCAAACTTTGTAAAATTGATTTCTACGAATTAATAAAAGATATTATTGGTGTTAAGATATTTGTTGTGTGTATTTATTTGTGGCTGCTTTTGTTTGTGCACTTTGATCTGCAGGATAGTCCTAAAGGTGCTTGCATCAACCAACCTCTCCCCCATTTAACTTCATTCTCCCTTGCTCTAATTGACATGCACAATTAACTTGAAGTTCCACTTGCTTATTTAGTTCTCGGAGAGCATGAAAAGCTTTTACCTCCTCAAATTCACTTAGCAATTAATGCCCTTGCCACATAGTTTGGCAGAGAGGTCCTTCCTTCGACATCAAATAAATCCAAATAATGAATTATTATCAATGAATCTCCCACAATTATCAAATGCCACCTTTTGCTCTTTTGGATAATTATAATCCTATCCAAAGACCTAAAACCTCAACTTGATTATTTGAAGTCTCACCTAGTAACTCCTAGGAAAACATATATTATTATTTTCATCAAGGGTCAAATAGCACCACAGTATGCATTCGTGGGTTGCTACACAGGAGAGTTGCGAATACGTGTTTCATTCGCGGGTTGTCTAACTAGACAAGTGCGAATGATTCGCGACTTGTCTAAAGGGACAGTCACGAATGCTGCGCAAAAGGGCAAAAATTAAAAAATATGAAACATTTTTAAATTTTTAATGTGAAATACTGAATCCAAATTGCTTGCATTTGCCAGGTAAACATGGTTCTGGAGTGGAGAGAGAGAGAGCATGAAGTAATGGATCATGCGGCGCTCCAAAGCACACCCACAATACAAGCATTGAGGACTTGTGGGCTGCTGAAGTTCTTTTGTACCTCGCCCATGCGGGCCAATGTCCGCATATTGGAATTCATGGTCAATTACTGGGACCATGAGTTGGGGATGTTCAATCTTCAGAGTGAGACCTTAGAGCTTACCATGGAAGATATATATTTCATTACCGGGTTGTCACAACGGGGAGCACCGGTGAACTCGGAGGGCACTGGCAAGGGTGGTGACCCCTTAAGTGTTCAAAACTATGTAGACATGTTCTGCATACTAGGTACTCAGAAGAAAGGAAGCAGCGTTCTCATTGCAGACATCCAGGATTTCACTCTCCAGGTATTGGCTAGTACTATTGTGAGACTTGTAGGATCATCAGGGTTACATATGGCCACCAGGAATCAATTGAGGGTGGCAGTTGATTGCTTTAGAGGTGCTCTCTATGATTGGTGCTCGGGAATTGCCCCCATCATGAAGAGGCAATTATCCAACTGCAAGAGAGGAAGACACAAGAACTTTGGCTATGCAAGCATACTAGTAGCGTTCTTCTTCTTCGAGAGTGCCTGCTATACCACTACAGGTCCGATCACCACGGCAGCCAAGGCTGAGCCGGTGGGGAGACATCTTCCTCCGTCACGGAGGAGGAGACGTAGTACAGAGTGTATATGATGATGACTTTTACACATGGTGGGAACGACAGCTGCCGGCATTGGAGCAGTTTCCATATGCCGGAATGGACTTCCGAGGTGACCTCGACCTCATTCTCCCTCCAGGAGAAATATGGGGCGATATGGGTAAGTAATTTTTAATTTTTTATCATTATCAAATTTTTATGAATTTTTCAAATGATAGAATATATACATATGTACAAGTCTTAATCGGATTTATGTGTCAAAATGCAGATATTGGACCAGTCCGCCCTGAGGGGCACCCCCGCATGTTCGTGCGTCCAGTTGTAGGAGGAGACCCAGGATTGGTCAGGGTACTCGAGGGGAAGCTGGCTAGGCTAACCCAATGAGTACCCACTATACAGATCGAGCATATCCCTGCAGCCA
>LPNX010464324.1:0-29382 GCA_001517045.1 Pseudotsuga menziesii
TAAACCTATCCATTGAATGTAACCCACGTATTATTTGACCCACCACTGACAGATTAGAGGAACTTACTTTCTATTGATCTAACCCATAATCATTGCAAGCTGAGAATCGTGACAACAAAGAACCGACAAACTCAGGTCCAGATCAACGCCGACAAATCAGGTAAGCTTTGTAGTGATCACACGCCAAAGGAATGGTTAAACAATATTATGAATCAAGTTTAAAATTAAATATGGATTTTTCAGGATTTGGGTTTGGAATAATGTCTAAAATCCTAAATTTGTCACTGTGTATGCCGTGGTAGGATGTTTGGCTGATGTTCACCAAATGTTTGACGAAATGCTAAATCAAGATGTGGTGGCATGGACTGCCATAATTGCATCCTCTTCAATATATGGACATAAACAGGAGGCGTTGGCTTAATTATATGGAATGCTACAGACAGGTATGCACCCCAATCATTTCATCTTTGCCACTATTATGTTATTCCCTCCTATAAGTTGTTGTACATCCCAAGCATGCCAAAGACATTCTGCGAGAAGAAGCCATATCTTCTTTAGTAGTTTCTAAATCCATTCAGGCTTAATTATACCATTGCTAGAAGTAAGGCTTGGTTGTTAATTGTGGTGTTAATTTGTTTTATGCTCAGTCTCAAAAATGAAAGAAAGCAGCCCTGCAATTTTTTATAAAATCAATGAATTACTTTGATTTAAAACCGTGATAATAGAGACGAGAATTCCAAGATTGCAGAGACAAGTCTGAAATTCAAGATTTTGCGTCAAGGTACATGGTTATATTCTTAGAATGGGATTTGATCTCTAGGATTTGTTTGGGTAACGTGCTCATGGATATGTATGCAAATGTGGGATTTTAGAGGATGCATGCAAACTGTTTGATAGAATGACTGAAAGAGATGTGGTGTCATAGAGTGTGATTATTACAGGCTATTCATACAGTTGGCAGTGTGACGAGGCCTTGAATCTCTTTCATCGAGTGCAAGTAAAAAGTGTTACAACCCTGGGAGGCAGGTCCCTGTGGAACACTGGATATTGATTCTTCTTGGAGGTTGAGTCCCCAAAGATCATAATTCTTGAGTCGTAAAGGCTAGGCCTTGAACTCCACTTGAACAATGGGATGGGGAATAGTTTGCTTGCAACAGATGATGTGACTGAGGGTTACTCTCTGTCCTAGCCCAATCAACTTGAAGGAAACTTGATTTCTAGATTTCAGAACTGTAAAGGATGGTGGGTCTATTGATTGTGTCAAAGCGGTGTATTTTTGACGAATTATTTTGGAAATGGTTTTGGAAGCAGTCTATCAAGAAAGGAAATGGAGTTATATCCGTTGTTATACTCTGTCTATAATATATATAGTATAGACTAGTTCATTAAGACCTATGTCAAACGGATGAGAAAATAAATCAATACCTTTTATGTAATGAAAAATAATGCTCCACTACAACAGTAACAATTTACCAACAATGTTGTCCTTGAGACTTTTAGCACATGAATCACATGTCTTAGCTGTTAAAGTTAAATATAGAAAGCCTATGTCACTACAAGCCAGCATACTATCAAGCCTAAGAGGCAGGAGTGTCCTTGAGGTTCTGAGGTGTGCCTCACAGATCTTTTAATTTTGAAATATAGTTGTTCTTAAATACCTCCAGCAACAGGGGTCCTATCATTATCACGAATGTCACTTCAGTTTTGTGATCCATGTGGGTCCCTTACGAGGGACCTAGGTGGAGAATACCTGGATGCAGGTGGCCATGTCACCTCCCTTTTTTGTGACTTATACTTCCTTTTTGATCTTTGGTAATACAGTGTGCAGTTTCTAGCATTCAGCCTAAGTCGCCCGTGTGTAGGATCCCACACACTAGGGTGGCTCAGGTTCATTTATGATAAAGGTGGATCCTAGCAGCAATAAAGGTGGTTCATTTATGATTTTGATTTTGATAAATATGATAATGATCCCCTAGTCATGACTTTGTTTGTATCTCATAGACTTAACAAGCTTGCAGCTTATAATGTTTTTGACAGATGTTAGGTCAAGCAGCAAAGATTTTATATTATAATTGCTTTTCATCATTTTGAGTAGTAATGTTATTTTCATTTCCTTTTCTCCCAAAGTATTACAGTATTTTTGACTATGTTTTTATTGTGTGGTCCATTTAGGGAGTGACATTGGAGCTAGATGATGAAATGACCAATGGCAATGAAGAGCAACGGGAACTACTACAAGAAATAATTAATAACATAAAACTGAGCAAGGGTTTTCTGACTCTAGCACGTGATCTTGAGATAATGGAGTCCAAGTCCCCCGAGGATATCTATAAGGTGACACTGCTCTGGACAATTTTTAGATTGTTTTTAATGTTATTTATGTTTATCATGTTCTGAACTTGCTAGACATACCAGAAGGACACCATTATTTCAGTTAATAAAAAATTAAATCCATAGTGTTTAATTTGATTAACAATAGAACTTGTTGATGTTCTTACTTACCATCTTATGGTTTACTAAAGTTTTACATATTTTTAAAATTTTAATATCCCTTTATGAAAGAGGCTGTACTTGTTGTTTCCTTGATTAGATTAGATTAGATAAATATGATAATTTTTGAATTTAATTCAATCATTATGTGTAATTTCTATATTGTCATTAGTGAGAGCTCGAATTTCTAGATTATTTGACATGATTTTGACAGATTTAATTGTCAAACTCTTAGCTACAATCTTGAACTTTGTATCCACTTGATTCTGATCCTGTGTTTGTTTTCCTGCCTACAGCTGATTGGAAGGAGGTAGAATTATATCTCCTTCTGTAAATTACAAATTCTTGGACTTTATTGTCACTAAATTTCTTCATTTAAATAAATGTGATCCAAGGATTTCAATTTTCCTTTTTCCCATTGCACAATAATTAGAATTTCTATGAATCATAACTTCATCCTCAACATCTGTGAACTTGATTCTAGGAAATCTTCTTGTATGTTCCATAGGTTTCCCTGTTCCATGTTTTCAACTTATATGACCAAATTGCAACCTTTTATACATCCTGTACATCTCAATGGCTTTCTCTCGTTCACCAATCTTCTGGCATCTTGTTGAATTTCTGTAGAACTCTGGGTGTCTTAAATACATATTCTGGAACTTGAAAGGCATGTTCCAAGAGGTCCTAAAGTGTCTACTTCAGTATTGATTTGCTAGTGCTTGGAACTTGTGCGTTGCAAAATTCGGGTCTCCACACCAACTTCATTAGAAACCTGTCAATCCTTTAACAAATTATACTATAGCCCATTCTCCTACTTAACATTACAAGCGAATGTTCCTTACTTGTGTGGGAAACCAAGTAAAATATGCTAGATACATTTTAAGTGGGTCAAATGTCCCATGCCATGTTTCCTTTTCCCAATTATGCAGAGAATTCCAATCTCCTGCATTGCAGCTTTCCTTGTATATTTTCATATTCTCTTGAGATTGCATCCTGGCATTCCTTGCTTAAATTGAATAAAATTGGGCTACAGACATTAAACAAATAAAAGATATTAAAAATATGCATACAAACAATATAATGCAGAGTTGCAGATAGAGGGAGAGATATGATTGTCGTATTCAATATGCAAAATGAGATGTAAAAAGTCAGATGTCTTCTGTAGGGAAATGGACTGTGATGACAACTAACCTTATATATCTAAAAAATCGCATGTGACTAAAACCACTATTCTAAGTTCTTATGCCACTTTTTTTTGTAAGCTAGTACCCACAAAGGATTTGAACTTGTGACCCTCTATTTATAACTTCCCATCTCAATTACTCATTACCAATTGCTTTAATCCTCGTGAGCCGTTCTTATGCCACTTTATTTAATATCAACTCTCTAAATTACTAGGCTGTATAGTGTATACATTAAAGTATATTAAATAATAATAATGATAATGTATTTTTAAGGTCAGCCTAGCCATACACAAAATTGGTTTATTAGACCCCCTTGTCTGTGGGATAAGGGAGCCCCCCTCCATGCAGTGATTTGACTGCTAAAGTCTATGGAGGTGTACATACTCTACCTCCTCTGGAGTTGAACTTGTGACCTCCTAGAAGGAAACACATGTTTATAACCGCTAGGCCCACTCAAGTTATGACCATTAAACCAAATACTTTTTATCATACTTCTTATCATTAAAATGGGATTTGAATGTGCGGCGCGATCATGCTCGGAAAATTAAACTTCCAAGACTTCACATTTGGTTTAGGATTTTTTTGAGACGAGGACACACTTTATAATGATAAGACTATCAAGGCACATATATGGGATACTTATGAGTAAGAGAGGTATGGGATACTTATGAGTAAGAGAGGTTTGACACATATAGAACCTTAATTTCTATGTTCTGTTTTGCTAATATTTTCCTATTCTCCATGACCTTTTGAGATTATTTGAAAGATTCTCTGAAGAAAACTTAAAAAGTAATAGATTTGCAGGTTTTTAGTCTAAGTTTAAGTTTAGTAGATTTGATAACATTAGCTTCATTTAATTGATCAAAATAACCTATTTCCTTGAAGGTTTGTGAGAATTATATTGGGGTAAAAGCTTGAAAGGCAGTTCAAATAGAGATGCATATTTAGTTTTCAGATAGAAGTTTTAGAATTATTAGACGTATATGTAGGATAAAAATGTATTCAATTAACGATTTCGTCAATTTGGATGTACCGGGACACCTTTTAACTAGTATAATTTGCCGTTTAGATTCTACTATTTTATCTACAATGGGATTTTGTTCTATCTGTTTTCCCTGATCTTAGGTTGTTTCCAAGATAAAGCAGTAAGTATTGTTGTTATTTTCAAACACATGAAGTGTTATTCACCATATGTCACTGGGAGAAGTTGAGCTTTAGTGTTTTGTTTTGATCATTGCAATGCATTCAGAGTTACAACTAACAACAAATAAAATTAGCACAATTACAAGTAGCCTGGCAGGTGAATGTTGATAAGCACAACTAACCATTAATTTGGTTTTGTGAAGATAGTTAGCTGTTAACCATTAATTTAGTTTTGTGAAGATAATTGGCTGTTAAACAAAAACTAAAATCTATAATTTTATATTCGTTATTCATACCATATTGTTACAGTTTGAGTTAATATAAACACAAAACAAATACTAATTAATAAAAAAATAAAAAAACTAATATGAAAAAATAAAAAAACAAAATGTTAGCAGTCTTTAAACTTATTTAAATATTAATTAAAATACATTTAAACATAACAAGATACAAATTAATACTACTATAAAATAAAATGAATCAGTGTTGTACACTTCTTGTATTTGGGTTAATCTTGATTATCTTGATTAATCTTGTATTTGGGTTAATCTTGGGCGCAAGTTTTGCAAAAATAAGTCTTTTTTTCCTTTTGCTGATGTTGTTTTGGACCTTGGTTCATACACAACCTGTAGGTGTTATTGGTGCTATTACCCCTTGGAACATCCCGCTTGCCATGATCACACGCAAGGTATGTTGAAGAAATTGTGAAACTAAATCATTTTTTTCTCAAAGGCATTATATCAATTGAAGACGTATAATGTAATTTTTATATCAAATAACATTTATGCCTCTTAAGAGGGCCCTAACAGTGGAGAATTACAAATTACCTTCTCCATGAGCTCAAATCCTCAATGTTGTAGTATGAAACATTGCAATGTGCATTTCCAAGTCAGGTGGTCATAAACAAACTACCTTGGTTTCACATTTTTTGTAAAGCTAACTTTTGTCTCACATTGATATTGGAGTGAGGAGCATTCTATGTTGTGCATCATATTTTACATTATTGTTGTATTATAAGAGGGTGTTCTATTTTATATTAGTAAAACCTTTCTTGCTAGAACTTAATGCTGAGGTCAGTTATAATTAGCTTCGTAACTCATTCGTGGGAATCATTTTATCGGATGTAGTAAGATTCCCTTTCAATCTTGTAACATGGAAATCAACTAGGATGGATCAGTTCTCTATAAAGGACACTCTTTTCACCTTGTGCATATAGCTTCATTCTTGTAATACAAGCTCAGTCATTTCTGAGCAAGTACTTGTATCGTACTCTTGTTCTTTTGGAGTCTTTTCTGTTGCATTTTTCATCTTGTTCCATTTGAGTCAATTGGTATAGATGTTGAAACCTGTTTGGGATTAGGCATATTACGCTTCCTCTTTGAGGCAGTTACAAAATTAGTAATTTTATATGAGCATGAGTTATGGGGACACACACACCTATAAATAAAAGGAATCATATAGACAGGGTTCAGAAACACTTGTTGACATGCTTTCTTAGAGTAAAAATAAGCAGCTGGTATGAGATACTTTTGGCAGTGTTACACCTTGTTACCACTTGATCAGAAGGTGTGACATGTTGATCAGTTGTGGTCTATGATCATATCATAGACATTGTTCTTGAGATGAGATATGTGACGTTCCATAGATCACTGGTTAGAGATCCTTTCAGCACTCTCAGATGGTTCATGTTCCTTGGATGTACCTAGTAGAGATGTTGTTTGATGCACTAGTGACGTGATATTTCTTGCCCTCATTGACACTTGGGATGTTTCCTTATGTTGATTTGACCATGGTATGTTTCTTTTATGCTTGGGTAATGGCTCGTAACCAATGTTATCATAACCCAACCAATTTTTAAAAAACCCACCGGTTGGACCGGTTTTAAAGCTTCACTGAGTCATTTCTTAGGCGTACCATGGTGTTGTCATAATTCTGCCTTAGATAAGTGTGTCATTCGAAAGGGTGAGTTAGACTCTAGTGAAATAAGAATGTAATTCATCCATTTCATGACATTATGCCTATCCATTTCATCCATCCCCCTTATTTTCCCCTCTTTAAGTGATTTATCATTTGTAATCTTTCAAGGTCTCATAACTATTGCCATGTCTGAATGCCTAAAAAAGTTAAAAGAGTCTAGTACTCTAAGGTTGATGCTGATAAAGTTAAATTGGAAAAAGAGTCTAGTATTTAGGTTTCTTATTTTCAATTGAGGGCACCATGTTGTCAGCCAATGGACCCCCTGATCTGTGTTGTGCCAACAACCTGTTTTAAATATGCTCTCTTCTGAATTTTTGATTCCAAATAAGGATTATGCATATTCCCTAATTGCAATAGAGTAGGAAACAATGCAATGTTAGTGCAGAATCTCGCTGAAGACAGGTCCAATTAACTTTGGATAAGCACAATAGGTTTAAGATTGCTTCCGTGTAATTGTACAATTTTCAGAGGAGAATTCTAAAACAACTAAATTCCTAGACACAAAAACAAATTATTCAAGTGGAACTGAGCAACAAATAATTAAATATGTGTCAATTTACATATCTAAACATATCCCTCTCCCCATCCTCATTTATATGTCAAAATATGTGTCAGTTTCAAATCCTTTTCATACATGCCTATCATGGAATGATGGTAAGAATTTCTCCACATAAATGGTTGAAGCTACGCCAGTATCACAAGTTTTTAGGATTTTTGTCGCAAATTTAAATGAAGTTAGTTTTCGACATAGTTCTAAGTTGCAAAGTCCATTATTAACGGTAGTTTGTCATGTTTTATCGTTTAAGGAAACATTCACACCTATGTTGTTACAAAGACAAGAAGACAGACATGCAATGCTCAAACATTGCATATTGAATGGTGATCATCATTAGTTACAACCAGTAGTTAAGAACATGGATTTACAGAAGTACAACGACATGAACCTGAGTTGGTTCACAAGGTTTTTTTGGCTTAGCAATACCCTATGTAGAACTCAATACACAAGGTAGAGCAAAACCCAGTTTAATAAAACTCTATAACTAGAGATACAAACATTAGGTGATTTGTCATATGTGCAAAAAGAGCAGATGTTTCATCTTACAAATCAGGTTTCTGCTAAGGATATCAGCTTGTAGATGTCCCTGATCACCATGGTATGGACAAATATGCTATTTTCGCTAGGTTTTGCATAAAAAACTTGGTGAAGCAGAATATGTGGCGAATGTTTATATGTAAATGTGATTACTAGGCTACCCTTTTCTATATTGATTGAAATCAATTTAAGATTTGACAAATAACGAATAACTTTTCAAATTTCATTAATTTTGGACTTGGTAAATATTTATTAATTTTATCGTAAGATCAGGGATAACACATCTAAAATATATTGATTGAGAAAGCTATTAGCAGAAGAGTACTAATTCTGGGCAAAAGCTTTTCTATTTGATATGGCATATTTTCTAATATATTCAAATATTATATTCAGTTTCAATTTGATTTTAATTGAAATAAATAGCTCTGAATACTTTTACTTTTCAGCTAGATTAATTAATCTGATTTTTAAAAAAAAGTTGGAAAGATTATTGACAGTTTTTTATTTATATTTTTCAAAGAAAGTAATCCTATATAGAAAATCGTTGGAAAGACATTATCACGTTGGAAAGTAATCTTTTAAGCTATTTATGATACAAAATAGCTTTTTTATTTTAATAAATGAGATGCATGATAAATACTAATGAATGCTATCATTAATCATAAAGAATGGACCACTATACAATCCACTTATATAATTTTATTAATATATAATCCCTAATTTCTTGAATACGTTTTAATTAAACATATTTTCTTACCCTGTCTATTTTGTATCATTAAATTTAAGTGTTAATTATAATTTTGATAAATAAAAGTTAGTATGATGTATCATCGTATATTGTTGTACTGTTTTATGGTTATGGTTAATTGAGTATAAGTCGCTTGTTCTATAAAAACGAAGAGTATTTTTATTCGCAGTATAAGTATATATAATTCTATGCAATCAATAGTGTCAAGGTTGAAACTGTACGCAATTCGAAGTCCGTTTTCATTCATAAATGTTTAGCTGGAAGTCTCTTGTCATTTATAATAATTATTAGTTAAAAGTCAATTGTCACTAATTACGTACTTCAAGATTTTGTGTAAAACAGTTCATTATTTTCTATAAACCAATAGTCAAGAAACATTGTCGTTACAGTTTCTAGAAGTTTGAGAGAAAGATTTAACTCTTAAACACTATTAACAATATCCACCTATGTTTACGACACTATGACTTATATTTATAGAAATTGATTCAATAATTAACTTCGAAGCTGTATGATTCAAGGGGACTCAACTTAAGGATACTATATTAGGACACAACTAAGATTACTCATTACAATTAATACTCCATAAATATAACAAATTTATATAATTTTATTAATATATAATCCCTAATTTCTTGAATACGTTTTAATTAAACATATTTTCTTACCCTTTCTATTTTGTATCATTAAATTTAAGTGTTAATTATAATTTTGATAAATAAAAGTTAGTATGCTGTATCATTGCATATTGTTGTACTGTTTTATGGTTATGGTTAATTGAGTATAAGTCACTTGTTCTATAAAAACGAAGAGTATTTTTATTCGCAGTCGAAGTATATATAATAGAATTAGATGCAATCAATAGTGTCAAGGCTGAAACTGTACGCAATTCGAAGTCCGTTGTCATTCATAAATGTTTAGCTGGAAGTCTCTTGTCATTTATAATAATTATTAGTTAGAAGTCAATTGTCAATAATTACGTACTTCAAGATTTTGTGTAATAGCATGACTCAGTGA
Organism: Pseudotsuga menziesii; assembly: GCA_001517045.1. Classification (NCBI taxonomy): domain Eukaryota; kingdom Viridiplantae; phylum Streptophyta; class Pinopsida; order Pinales; family Pinaceae; genus Pseudotsuga; species Pseudotsuga menziesii. The sequence goes on from LPNX010464324.1 coordinate 9,650, forward strand.
AAATAGAGATATTCAAAAGAAGATATTATATTGTGTGTTTGTAGTTGGCAATTGAAATGAAAATTGTTTCATCTGTATTGCCAATAAAAATGTTCGACTTATCCATTAACTCGATTTCTAGAAGTGTGAAGTAGTTATAAGCGTTCTTCAAACAAATAAAACATCTGAACTTAACCCTTTTAAATGACGCTTTCACTCGACCAATACCCTAACTCTAATAGACTCATCATCTGCTCACTGTCGTCCTTTTAAGATCTAATGCGATCTGGCAGGGCATTGTTCTCGAGAAGATTATCAGTGGCTCTGTCCGCAGGGTTACCGATTGACGGCGGGTGACCTCGTAGACTATTGGCGAGGGGAAACTTGTTGGAGGCTTGTTGATTTGCAAGTCATCCTGATTGACTGTTGTATTAATTTATTGCACTTTGAGATTCCAACACTGTATTTACTATTATTCCTGGGAATCAAGGGACGGCCTTGAGAATCGAACCTCGGCCTACGGCAACAGACGCACGGGAACACATTCGTTCGGATCAAACAGCCAAGCTGTCACTTAGCACATATAAATTATCTCTTTGTAATTACTTTTATATTGTGTATTAAAACTATGCTACGTGCTCTAGATATAGTCATTGGCCCTAAACCCCATGCACTCCAGAACATAGCACATTCTACACATCCGGTCAGGGTACAGATATCAATAAGTAGCACGCATAGATTTCTCGAAGACACATATTTACAATAGGAAACTACAGCAGAATCTCACATAAACTTTTACGTATTACCTGTTAGATATTGTTTTAACATATATGCAGAACAGCGAAAGAAGAAGCTTACCTCTACTGCACGATGGCGAAACTCCAAGACGGCGATTGCACAAGCGGTTCAAGACGGTGAATGCACAGGCGAATGCTGCGATCTCACTGCCAATGCTCTCGAGGGTGAAACTGTCAGGTATTTTAAATCATTTAAACCCTAATTTATATTCGTTTCACTGCCATTGTTAATATGTTTGCCTGCGTTTGAAAAGATACATGTAAAGAAACCCTAATATATTGTTTTAACATATATGCAAAACAACGCTTACCTCTACTACACGACGGCGAAACTCCAAGACGATTGCAGGCGAATGCACAGGCGAAACTATGGCTAACAATGCTCGAGCGATCTCACGGCGAATGCTCAGGACGACGAAACTGTCAGGTATGTCCTCCACGGGCTAAGAAACTACTCCTCGGCGGCCGCTAACAGACTGTTCTACGTGTATCTCCTCCATGCTTCCAAGTATCTCCCCGACGGTTGCTACTCCACGGTTATGTCCTTCACAACCATGTCTATGCTTCCAAGTATCTCCGTGAAGGTTGCTACTCCACGGTTATCTCCTCTACAACCACGAACACTAACAGACTGCACTCATCTCCTAGTCGGCGGCTAACAACTGACGTCATCTCCTAACTCTCTGGCTGTTAAAATATCAGACGATTCAAAAGATCTTGAGCATCCACTTGGTGGGATTTGCTGGATCTTGATGATCCGCTCAAGCAAGTCCATCCCCCAAAATACCACTGATAGACACCTATCGACGTAACTAGCAACAACCACATTAAATTAATAATTTGTCTGGATATGCCAATAGGCGTAAATTTAAGCACATACTATAGGGAAAAACATTAATAGAAAAAGTATGTGCCTAAATTTACGCCTATCGGCATATCCAGACACATTATTAATTTAATGTGGTTGTTGCTAGTAACCGGTGCGCGCATAGACATATCTACAAAATATTAAAAGAAATAATATTTTTTATTTAATTATAATATATAATAAATAATATTAAATATAATAATTACCATATTATTTAATTAATATAAAACGTAATATACTTAAAATATTATTAATATAATGTTTTTCTGTATAGTATATATGAAAAAAAGTATTAATAGAAATAAAATTGTTTATTTAATTATAATATATAATAAATAATATTAATTATATTAATTACCATATTATTTAATTAATATAAAACATAATATACTTAAAATATTATTAATACAATGTTTTTGTGTATAGTATATATGAAAAAAAGTCATATATACTATACAATGTTCTTTTATGTTTTATTTAATGTTTTAATGAATATAAAACATTAAATAAAACATAAAAAAAGTAAAATATTATTAATACAATGTTTTTCCCTATAATATATATGAAAAATATATCAGGAAGTTAATTACATCCAATATTATTTATTTTATATCTTAAGCATACTTTATTATTTAATACCTTCACAAGTACTTATTTTAATATCGATTTGTAATTAATTACATGATATCATTGAAATAATTTGTCGCAATATTACAATTAGTAAGACATATCACAATGTGACAAAACCCTTGCTTAATGTCACTAATGCAACTTAACTGTGGTAAACGTCATAATACGACAAAATGCGTATTAATGTCACAATGTGACAAAACCCTTGATTAATGTCGCTAATGCAACAAAACTATGATAAACGTCACAATACGACAAAACGCTTATTAACGTCACAATGTGACAAAACCCTTGATTAATGTCGATACTGTAACATAATTGGGATAAACGTCAGAATGCGACAGAACACTTATTAAACGCCCACTCTCGCAATATTAATGTGTCACGTCTTTGGTTGTGTTGATATATACCAACCAAACACTGTAACAAACCATGATTTAATGTCGTAATGTGATATAAGCCTTGATAATGTTGCACTGAAACGTAAACCTTGATAAACAACATAATGCGACATAACATTAAGATATCTAACATAAACTGTGTTAAACGTCACAATGCGACATAACGCTTATTAAACATCCACTATCACATTATTAATGTGTTTTCTTTATGGTTTTGTTCACATATACCAACCAAACACTGTAATAAACCATGGCTTAACGTTGGAATGTGATATAACTCGAAATGTAAACCTTGAAAAGCATTACAATGAAACATACGTTGAACATTACTATGTAGAATGTGGATGCTTTAAACCATTTTTTTTCCAAACGTCTCTCTCTCTCTCTCTCTCTCTCTCTCTCTCTCTCTCTCTCTCTCTATATATATATATATATATATATATATATGAATAAAATTCTTAAAGAAATTTTTTAAACATCCAAAGACACACTATTAACGTCATAGTGAAACATAAACCTTGATAAACATCACAATCCAAAATAACATTCTACATTACTATGTAGAATGTGGATGGTTTCAACCATTTCTTTTGTGAAGCATCTCTCTCTCTCTCTCTCTCTCTCTCTCTCTCTCTATATATATATATATATATATATATCAAGAAAATTCTTAAAGAAATTTTTCAACATCCAAGCATACATTATTCATGTGTCAAATATTGGACAATATTACAATGTGACATAACCCTTGCCGAATATCACAATGTGACACAACCCTTGATGAATGTCATTAATGTAACATAACATGTCATAAACGTCACAATGCGACATAATTTCTATGTTGCATTATGGGTATGTTGAGTAATGTCGTACTGTGACAATATTTAAGTCATTGTAATGTTGCACAATGATTAGGTGTAGTGAAATTTTCATGTGGTAACTATGTATTGACATAAACGAAGGGTTATGTTTGATTGGGTTGTTTCTGTATGAATATATTGCATTATGGTTATGTTAATTAATGTGGTTCGTTACATTACAACAATAAAAGTAATCTCATAAGAGAATTATATGTTTAATGTATGAAGTTCTATGGTGGACCATCATAGTGAGTGAGCATCAAGTTGAACTGTGACATTGCTGTATGGGCATGATGGTCACTGGATTTTTGTTACATGATGCCATTAATTAAATTGGTTTGTTGTAGTTGGCTATAGTTTTATTTTGAATTTCTTATTGCATTATGAAATCGATCAAGGCTATCTTGTATTCTGATGTTCATTGCTGCTTATGGTGTCTTGTGACATGCGGTGTATAGAAAGTCTTTATAAATCACAAGATCATTAATTATGTTGTTTTCATTTGAACAAGGCGTGAATGTCAATTGTGGAGCAAATATGGAATATCTTTGTTATTTCAAGTGGGAATAATTGTTATATAATCTGCAATGTTTATAGTGAGATGTTTTCGTAGACTGTAATAGTGCAACAGTTGTTTAATTGATGTGTATTTAATGTGAAATTGAATTATTTTCTAAGCAGTTTCAGTTCCATATATTTTATGTTTTGTGATATTTATGAAAAAATAAAAATTTTAAACGAATACAAAAGGTAACAATTTCAATACAATAGTAAGCAATGCATCCATGAAAATGATGTAAATGAATGTATGGATTGTTAAAATGGGGGAATCTAGGAATTTAATTGCAATAATTACATATATTATTTATACTGTTACTTGATGTGGTGAAATATTGTATTGATTATTTAAATTGTAATTTGAGCAACAGATATATGCAATTGTTGAAAAACATTTGACATTCTGTCAACTTAGTACAGATAGTGATCATAAATTACCTTATTGTTAGTTATGGAATATCTTTGTTATTCTAAGTGAAAAAAATGTGTTCTTTAATTTGCAATGTATGTTATCTTACCGAGTTGAAATTGAATGCCAAACAGACATTATTGATGTGTCAAATATTGGACATTATTACAATGTGACATAACCCTTGGCGAATATCACAATGTGACACAACCCTTGATGAATGTCGACAATGTAACATAACATGTGACAAACGTCACAATGCAACATAATTTCCATGTTGCATTATGGCTATGTTGAGTAATGTGGTAGTGTGACAATATGTAAGTCATTGTAATGTTGCACAATGATTCAGTGTAGTGAAATTATTGCATTGTTTCTGTATGAATATATTGTATTATGGTTTTTTAATTAATGTGGTTCATTGCATTACAACATTAAAATAAATTTCATAAGATCATTATATGTTTAATGTATGAAGTCTTATGGTGGATCATCATAGTGAGTGAGCATCAAGTTGAATTATGACATTGTTGTATGGCCATGGTAATTACTAGATTTTTGTTACATGATGCCATCAATTAAATTGGTTTGTAGTAGTTGGGTTTAGTTTTTTGTTGAATTTCTTATTGCATTCTGAAATCGATGAAGGGCTATCTTGGATTCTGATGTTCATTACTGCTTATGGTGTCTTGTGACATGCGGTGTATAGAAAGTCATGATTAATTACAAGATCGTTAGTTATGTTGTTTTCATTTGAACAAGGCGTGAATGTCAATTGTGGAGCAAATATGGAATAACTTTTTAATTTCAAGTGCAAAAAAGTGTTATTTAATGTCCAATGTTGGTTCCCATACTAAGTTCAGGTCGAATGCCTTGTTTATTCATTTGTTGATAATGCAATCTCTGTGTGACTGTATTGAAGATTATTGGTTTAATTGGAATGTTTACATTTTAACCGCATTATTTTTATTAATATAGAAGGAGAGGAGATCATATATTAATGTAATTATCAACAGAATTGATAAAATACTTTTAGTGAATGAGGGCAAGATATGTAATATTCAAGTTGTACTATTTAAAAGATGTAAAATATAGTTTCCATTAAATTCTCGATAGAGTCAATAAATTTTGATGCTATACAGTACATAAATATGTTAGTGTTCTTTAATGTGCAATGTTTGTTCCCATACCAAGTTTACGTCGAATGCCTTGTTTATTCATTTGTTGATAGTACAATATCTGTGTGAATGTATTGGATATTACTGGTTTAATTGGAATGTTTACATTTTAACCGCATTATTTTTATTAATATAGAAGGACACGAGATCATATATTAGTGTAACTATCAACAGAATTGATAAAATACTTTTAGTGTATGAGGGCAAGATATGTAATATTACTTGTACTATTTAAAAGATGTAAAATATAGTTTCCATTAAAATCTCCATAGAGCCAATAAATGTTGATGTTATACAGTACATAAATCTGTTTATTTTTAGATCAAAAGAAATAAAAATATTGATTCGAAGCAAAAACTGAAACATAGCTACTCGAAATTTCCATAGCCTTTATAAAAAGCTTCATGAAATGAAGCCATGTTTAATTTAAAACCAGAACATACCAAAATTTGCACATAGTGCAAAAACTCAAACATTGTTTTGTTTACAGAGACGCATAAACCTATTGAATTACATGCAAAAATACCACAGGGACTATGGGAGAAAATCATTCAAGAAAACCATGCCGGGATTTAAAGGAAAGAAATTCTTATACATGATAATGTTACTGCATTGATTTTTTGCTGGCAATGGTAGACGCTGATTTGGAAGCGATGATCTTTCATCAACAGATAAATGAGTAACACTGCAAGTTTCCAAATCATAGTATATGAATGGAATTTCAGCATTCTTGCACATCAATATAGAAGTTCCAACTGCTCGAAATGGTAGATAGTTTGAACAATGTATATTTATATTTCTTGTCATACCTTGTAAAAGGGTCCATGTTAACCCTCTACCGTCCTCGAAGTGAGTATCTGTTTGTTGAATGCAATGTTGACCACGTTTGAAATCTTGGATTTCATCTATGCTCCATATACTTTTAAAACCATCATTCACAAGACATATCAATCAGTTGCAGTGTAAGGTTAGACACATAGATCATTTCCTACGTCCTGTGTAAACTGAATGCATACCCCACATATTCATTTCAATGTTCAGCGAGTACATTCTATACACATATGAGTCACCTTCTTCGGAAATTATTTTCACATGCAACCAATAAATTTTTCCCTTATAAAAAACAGCATCTTTAGGAGCAGTAGGTTCACCATCAGCACCAATTGTTTCTCTCCAAACTCTTTGGACATTGCTGCAGATAAAAAATTTAGGACCATGTACAGTACGCGTATGACGTACAAGTATCCATCCATGTTTTTGTTGACCAGTGTTGCCTATTAGAGAAAAGAAACCATAGTCTCCTATATCAATAATTCCTATATTTGAGAAACGCTTTATGAATGGATTTGCGATGTAATAATCCTTATGCCCTCGTACAGGACAATATTTTGAGAGCAAAATGATTGAACCAACTATACATTCAATCGTATATCTATTTTCCAGATGCGGGACATGCAACAAGGATGTATGTCCTGTACGATTGACAAACTTATATGGAAAATGGTTTTGATGTTGCCCCAATAGTTCAATTAAAAGGCCAGTTTCTGTTATATTGTTATTTTTACAAGCGCTAACAAAAGATGGCCTAGACAATAGCTCTTCACAATGTTTAGAGATTGATCGCAAACGAACCAATGTTTAAAATGGCACCCACAGGAGAATCATCTCTAGAAACTCCAGTGGGAGTAAACTCCAAATGCTCGGATCCATTTGCAATTAACTAAACAAAAACATAAAAAATACATAGTTATCACCAATAGAAACATAATAAATTATAAAAAATAATTTCTTTTGCATAACACAGTCATAGTAGAACATAACCATGAACCAATGTCACAAGACAACATAAGCACCAATGAACATCAAAATCCAAGATAACCCTTCCTCGATATCAGAATGCAAAAAGAAATTCAAAATAAAAATTAACACAACTAATACAAAACATTTTTATTAATGGCATCATGTAACAAAAATTCAACAACCAACATTACCATATTGCAACAGAAACATAACAAATCATAAAAGAAATTTCTTTGAGCAAACACACAAAGCTATTTAAACTACTTATAAGTAACATTAAAAATACATAGTTATTCCCAACTGAAACATAATAAAATATAAAAGTAGTTTTTTTGCATAACACAGACATAGTATAACATAACCATGAAGCAATGTCAGAAGACACCATAGGCAGCAATGAACATCAGAATCCAAGATATTTCTTACATTGATTTAAGAATGCAAAAAGAAATTCAAAATAAAAGTGAACCCAACTACTACAAAACAATTTAATTAAAGGAATCAATTCTTATACATGATAATGTTACTGCATTGATTGTTTGCTAGCAACGGTAGGCAGTGATTTGGAAGCGATGATCTTTCATCAACTCCTAAACGAGTAAGACTGAAACTTTCCAAATCATAGTATATGAATGGAATTTCAACATTCTTGCACATCAATATAGAATTTCAAAAATAACGAATCATAATGAATCATAAAAATAATTAATTTTAACGAACACACAAAGCTATTTAAGCTACTCATAAGTAAAATTAAATATACATAGTTCTTACCAACAAAAACATAGTAAATGATAAATATAATTGATTTTCTCAACACAAACAAAGTAGAACTAAACCATGAGCGAATGGCATAAGACACCACAAGCACTAATGAACATGAGAATTGAAGACAGCCCGTCATCGATTTCAGAATGCGAAAATAAATTCAAAACAAAAATAAACCCAACTACCACAAAACAGTTTAATTAATGGCATCATGTAAAAAAGTCCAGCAACCAACATTACCATATTGTAGCAGAAACATAACAAATCATAAAAATAATTTATTAGAAGCAGCACAGAAAGCTATTGAAACTACTTATAAATAAGATATAGGTTGACAACAGATTATTTAGGAAAAGATCAAAATTCAAAATATTATTCAAACTTATAAAATATCTTCAACACATTTAGATAATTGTATGCAACGATAGACTAATGATGCGAACTGAAAGAAAAGGGACTCTCCCTATTTTTTTATGTAGATGGTGATGACAGTGGCTCAACAACTTTTTTTTTCTTGGCATGACACCACGAATTTTCTTTGCTTTTTTTTTAGTATTTTTTTGGGTTTTCTTGCCAAGATCACGAATTCCTTTTTCACCAATCTGTGGTTAGGCTCAAATTTTATTGCATCCTCAAGCTTGTCATATACCAACCCAAAACCTGAAGATCTTTGTCCATAGGTACGAAAACCATAAATAAATATTTGTTGTGTACCAGTAATACCAAATTTTTTCCCTATTTCCTTTTGAATTTCTGGTTTGGAAAGGTTTCCTCTTCCAGGATGTAGAACATGTATCTGAAATCGACGCCTCAACCTTGGTTCATCTATCAGGTGTTTGATGCATACTGTGGGACGATGAGGGATTTTTTTTACATCCATTTGTTATGTGGATTTGAGGCAAAGATCTGGAAAATAAAAACATATATGGTTTTATGAATTAGAAAATTATGTTAACCAAATGATACAATAAACAACATTGGAGGAAATGTGGCATAAGCACTAAAACTCTAAGATATCAAAAACAATTAAATCATACAATACAACTAAAACGTAAGTTGCATAAAATGATAACATGCATGGCGATGGTTATATATGTCAAAATCATTGGCATGCCATTATGTAATTTATCATTCAATACTGTTTTTCTGGCACATTTCATGAGTACATTCACATTTAGTCGATAAAACCAAATTAAACAAATTACATTTAGTTGTGAGGATCTTATGAAGAAAAAAATAGATAACTAACTATATCTTTACTCTTTCAACACATAGAAAGAGTAAAGATATAATGGCTGCCACTATGTTTATATGTCGCAACAGAGCTTAACAAATGCTTGTCAATTGAACTGTAATTGAACATATTAAAAAAAGTGTATGTTAACATATAGGAACAAATCTTATTCTCAACAACTATATGAAAAGACAATGAATAAATAGAGATTAAACTATGTTAGTCTGTAAATTGGTTTGTTCTCTTGCAATCTATATTTATGCCTACCAAATCAATATAAATATCTATACAATAAACAATCAAGTTTCCTAATAACCTGATAGTTGTGATCTTTAAGCTGAAATGGATTCCAACCGTTGTTCTTCTTTTTTCTTGATTGTAGCATATGCACTTTTCGCCATTTATGAATACCTTTCAAATGTAAATGGCGGAGATATTCGTAGACCATCAATAGATTTTACCCTTGAAATTGCTGTGAAAGTTAAACCTTGCCTCTCTGTGATACCGATATCAATGGTTTCCCTTTGTAAAGTCAAACCTTGCGATTTGTGTATGGTAAGAGCCCAAGCCATACGCAATGGGATTTGCTTGCGATTTCCTCTAGCAATAGTTGTTATTGGAACAATTTTGGGATATCTGATGTCCCATGGTAAACTAATGTAATCATCAAATGAGACTGTAGCATACATTGGCAATTGTGGTGGCTTGGATCCATCAGAGAAAAATATGTTTTCAACTGTCCCAAGTGCTCCATTTACCAACCCTGCTTCCACCCACAAGTTACACGTCAACACCACTCGCTGACCAGGACATAAAAGCACTTCTTGTTGAAGCTGGTCATCATCGGCATCAGAAAAATCTTTATTCTTTGTATGTTCAGCAATGCATCGTGCTATGGGAATTCCAAGTGACTTTAGCATGGATCGATTATGTACATTTACCAAGATGTTCGTAGGAAACAAATGGATTGCTGAACTGAAAGTATTACTTTTAGTACCGTCCATATTTGCATCTGTTCGTGACATTAAAGGATTCCAATCATCCTCTGTTGGGTTTGCATTTCTGATGTTGGCTAGCAACCTCTGAAATTTGACTTGATTTGGATCTGTGCCTTGTTGACGAAATATCGTGTCCAATGTAACAACTTTTATGAAATCTTTCCATAACACCCTGCCAACCGTGTTTCCTACATACAAAGGTTTATCTTTGACAGGAGGCAGCTGCCCAAGATCTCCAACAAGAATCATTGATCTCCCACCAAAAGTAACTGACCTTTCTTTAGGAAATGCGTCCCGAAGACGTGAATCAATTTGTATGAACAACCTTGGCCCAAGGAAACTCATTTCATCAATTAAAATGTGTGAGACATATCGCATTTCCTCTTGAAATACAGAAAGTGACTGTCCCTGTAAAGATTTGAAGTCTCTAATAGGGATTCTAAGGGCCGAGTGAATTGTTTTTGCCCGTATGTTGAACGCAGCTACTCCTGTAGGTGCCAACAATAAAAAAGGGCTTTTTCCATTTATGGAATGCATTAAAAATTCATGTCCAAGACAATGTATAAGGTAAGACTTTCCCATCCCTACAGTTCCTTGAATTATCATCTTCAACGGGTCTGCATTAGGTCATTCATGGAAATGTTGAATAATAGTTTCAAAACAAAGACGTTGCTTATCAGAAAAAGAGGATGGAGAAGCCGACGTAGAATGTGAGACATCTGGTATGGATCCTCTTGAGCATACATTTTTTATGAAATCTATTAGGTCCTCCAAGTCTCTATTCCAACCTGTTGTACTATTCCATGCATGGATCAAGTCAAAGTCTCTGCGACCAAGAGTATCAATGTCTGAAACCTGAACAGTGTTGGGAGGAATAAGACGTGACAACATCTCCCACTCATCCATGTCATTCTCATGAATCACTTCATCCTCATGTGTATCGTCATATTCTTCATTGATATCTGGTTCTAAAGGTATCCTATTGACATGCCAAGCTCGATATCTAAGGATCCTCCAGTTATGAATAATAATTTCTGTGCTGACTCCAATATCAATCTGAATGTTTCTAAACGGTTTATAGAGAAGCAATTCACTGAGTCAAAATGACTCAAAGGAATCTGAATTGCTGTTAGGAACTTCACAAAACCATGGCCATACACGAACTATCGCAAGCGTATCTCTTGGCTTCCATGGTTCTCTCTGACGTCGACCACTAAAAGACCATGATCGTGCAGTTTCAATCAAAGATAAGTGCTCCAGAAATGGAGGTCTATTTTGGTAGTGTTCTAGGAACCCAGACCCTGTTGGGAATTTGTTGTTATCCGAGTTGGAAGAAACTCTTTTGAATATTTTTCTGCCAACATTAACTGAAACAAAGCTACGGCTTGAAATAACAAGAGGAAGCTTTAACAACATATGACAGGTTTCCTGTGCTCCTATATCTCTTTCCACAATTGTTTCAGCAAGAAACTTTTTATATGCAGTTATAGAGGGAATGTCTGAGTCAACGACATTGGAGATTCTTGTCAACATGTCTTGATAGCTTTCTTATCTTCTCTCTGATTTTGAATCATACTTTGCAATGTATTTCAAAACTACATGACATGAAAGAACCGGCTGGCAATCCACATTGGCATGCCATATTGAAAGAGGAGGAATGTTATGGACATTTAACCTGTCATCGTTGCGAGCAGGTTCGTATTTTTTGTGTCCTTTCTCATTCACAAACATTTTTGAATGGTCTTGAAGTTCCCAAAGTGCATTGTATCGGCACATGTAGGAGGAACCTTTTTTATGTAAACATGAATGAACACTGCATCTTGTGTGTCGTTGCACTCGATTCGCTAGTTGCTCATAGTCCTCAAGGGGATTTGTATTGAATATTTCACTGCTATCCAATAAGCAAGGATCTTCCTCCAGAGGTCGATGAATAGATATATTCTTGTGGTGAGCATCGCGAGGATTCCATGCTGTTACATAGTTGTCAAAGTATCATCTTGCTCCATCAACCCTTATCGTGTCTGTCCAATCCAGTTGCTCCATGTCCGGAGCACCTTCTAACCACAGAAATCCATGAATATGTGTTGATCCCCTATGCTTCCATTCATACCTATGAGAGTCATCATGTTTCAATAATATTAGCTTGCAACAAAATTTCAAGTAATAATCTAACATGCTAGATTGAAAAAATAGAATAAGGAAACGACATACCTGTACCAGTAGTCTTTAGCATGAAGGTATTTTACAATGATTTCATCACGGAATATACTGAAACGTTCATGCATATACTTTGCAACAATATGTGGATAGTTTATAACATTATCGGTTCTCCATCTATTCCGATTCTGTGCAGATACAGGTGCAGAATTGGGCATAGCTTTATGTAGGTCTCGCCACTTGGTATCAGCTGCACTCAGAGTGAAAAATAGAGTTGGGAAACCGATTTGTGATATCATGTCAGTAAGCTCACTATGACATGTGTTCCAGTATGCCTTTGTTCCTCAAAGAATTGAACCAAAATGCATCAATCGTTCAGCTAGTTTGGTGTCAGGGAATTCAATCAGCTCCTTACGTAGATCTTCAGTTGTGGTAGGTATGCCATCTTCAATGTTTTTTTTCACGAATACAGCAGCTGTTCCTTGGCTTCGATGTCTCATTATCATGTTCAATACAAAATACCGAAACCTTGGATGTTTTCCAAACCTTTGATCACAATATTTAAGTAGGTGCAACCCATACTCATTTAAGTGGACATCCTTCAAACGTGGTTGCAACCAATCAGAAGTTCCCGTGGGAAACAATGTTGGAAATGCCATGTCAAACAAACCTTCTGTGTTGTATTCATTTATTTGAGACAAACCAATCTTTGGCCATTCCATACCTAAATCTGACAAAGAATATTCTTTGTTAACAAAGTTGCGTATCTCCTCTATCTCTCTTTGTGCATTTGGCATTCTAGCTATAAAGGATGAAGGATGAGTTTCGAGTCGATGAGTTCCAAATCTATCAATCTCTGCATCAATCTCTTCTGAGTCAGCTATGTCAAAGTTGATATAATGCAATTTAGAGGAGACATCTATTGGCTCGTCTGGGAGACATATGATTGATTTTGGATCAACTTCAACATCTCGGTAATATTTTTCCACTTGTATTTTGTAATGCAATGCATCCATTACTCGCGACCTACTAACAATGCAATCATAGTTCTTGGATGGAGGCCCTTCTCTTCTGACAATTAATATGTCTAGGTATTCAATTCGACGAGGAAGAGTCTTAGCAAATGAAACAATATCCTGTGCGAAGCTAATTGTATGGCCGCTGTATTTACATTGACCTCCACGTGCATGTGTGACCTGTAGTATTGGATTCACTCGTGCTATTAGCATTTCTTCAACCTGTGTCAAAATTGATAAAACAGGAGGTTGTTTGCCAGGATTCATGTTGTTATCTCGAGAAAAACGATGGATACCACGCTCTTGCCTACATCTCACACAAACGGGTCCTTCATCTCGTCTGAAAACATTCATTCCAGGGTATGATTCACGACAAACATTACACATTTGCACAACTAACAATTTATCAATTTTAGCATGAAATGCTCGATGGAAAGAGGACATATGCTGGAAAAGTTCAACCATGTTTCTTGATGTATGTATATTTACACCTGGATCTTGAGCATGGACGTTACCATTCAATGGAAAGTGAGGCGAGACATGTCGACATCTTTCTCCTCTGTTGTTTCGACGATATAGATTCATGACTTGCCTTCGTCGAGTACCATCGCCTGAAACCTGACCCAAATTGATTTCATCATGAAAATTTCCTGACCCAAGGTTGGTTTCCATCATATTGGTCAGATGAGTTGCGGTTTGAATGTTGTCTCCTCGACGAGCCTTGACGCTATTATCCTGAAAAGTGAAAATGGCGTTGTTAAATATTATGTCAAATATTCTGGTAAGATCTAAATATGGAATTTGTGTTTGAACAGGTTGACTAAGACCTTTGATGTTCCAAGAAAAATATTCCTTTCTGCATCTCCACTTGGTCTACTGAGTATGATCTGGTTTTGAATCATTGGTTGATCATTCATTGCTGCAGATTCATTCTCTCGATTGAGGTCCATGTTCTTCGGTTGGCTGCACACAACATAATTTTGACCGACATTTTGTAGAGATTCATCGTCACCAGAAGATGGAATGACATTGATCGATGTCATGGCGTTTCGACAATTTTGTCCATGGATGCTACTATCCTGGAATCTCAAAATGATTTTTCATTGAATTATTGAACAGGAAGATGAAATAGTATTGTATCTCATACTACCTTATTTTGATGAAGGTCAAATGCATGGTTGTTGTCATGGATAGGTGAAACAATACCTTGGTTGTTCCAATAGAAATAGTTCTTGCTCGACTGGACATTTGCAAACCGGTTTCGAGTTGATTTCGAAACCCTTGATCTTCATTCATTAGGAATGCATTGTTTGCGTGGCTGTGTGAGTCATTAATAGCAAACTTGGAAATCATGTCCTTTGTTGTTCCAAGATAAATTGTTCTTATACCACTGCTTCTTTCAGCTGTATTGGTGTTATTATTTTGTACTGTTTCTAGTTGATTTTTATACATAGCTTCCTCGTGCTCATCAAATGATTGATTCAAAAAATTGTTGGGAGTAGTTATCTAAACATTGAACATGTGTGTAATTATATCTATATTGTACAGATAAATAATTTTTCAAATATAGACAATCCAATGTAATCCTTATACCTCAATGCCATGATTAGAAAACGTTTCACCCGAAGTATGACCCACGAAAGGTTCAATAACTTCATTCAAGGTTTCGTTACAGTTGTTTCTAGATGTTGGATGTGATGATATAATTTGACTTCGACGATTTGATCTCCTCATTATATCAGATATGCGTTGGAATTTAGTGGGCTCCCCTTAAGAATCAATGACATTTGCAAAGGAAGGACCATGTCGTTCTCTTATCTGTTCGCCAATTTGCTCACTATTCTCTTGGTATACAAAACGACGTTTCCTATTAATGCCTTCCTTTTTTTTATTATAGTGTTTTCGCGAGGATTCATTTTTTGCGTGACGCGATGTTTCCATCAAGTTCTTCTCACTACTCGAATTATTGTTTTTGTCTGACGACATATCTACACGAGCATAAAAAAATTAGTTTATGTGAAACCATTTTACTGTACAAAGTAATGTTACAGGTATAGCAAAAAGAAACACAAACATAACAGTTTTCAACTTTATTCAAAGATTATTTTTTAATATTTCGAAGATTTTAAAATTTTATTCAAATGATAACTTATAATATTTGTTTTGCCGAAGATTGCCAAGATATAAAATAATATTGTAATGAAGTGTTCTATACAAGAAAATAAAAATTGGCATGTATGAATAATTTCTATTTCATAAAGAATTTAAATTGGCAAACATCAGAAGAGACAAATCCAATAAGCATGGTAATGAAGTATTGAAGATGTCGAGTTGCATAAGTACAGGTAAGTAAAATTCCATATGTATCACTGACTGCAAAAAATCCAGTAAAGTAGGTTGGGAAGAAATATTTTGAATAGGTATGATTAAGACCCATGCCCAAATATGTCAACTTGCATAACATACATGTAACTTGCATGCCATATATGTTTATATTATCCCATCGAAAAAACATCCTCAATAGAATCCATCTTTGGGCTACTTAGAATGATGGATATGTTGTCTACAAGCTCAACAACAGTTAAGTGTGTTTGATTTTCAAGTTTGGATAATGCAGAATCCAACATTCTATCCTCACCTACAGAATTAGAATGTGCATCATTGAATTCATAGAAACCAAAAGTAAGACGGTCGTATCTGCACATGAGCAAGTAATTATCAAGTGCTGCAACAGGAAAATACCCCCTGCATTTGCCATTAATGCTCGAGGTCAAATTAGACATGATGCTCCATCTCAATCCACCTTCTAAACATCCAATCCTTATCGAAGAATTTGTTGAACCATATTGATTTTTTGTTGGTTCTATAGACCACACTGTAGTTCTCCCATCATTTATAAAACAAAGAATCTCATTGTGATAACATGCTAGGCTAATCGATAATGTTGAATTCGAGTGTGGAATAAACTGGAACCACCATTTGTTATCCTGAAGATCTATCCAACATAGCTTGTATATACATATATGATTATCTCTAGAAACCACATGACTATCCACCCATAACATTGTTTCATTATACAATATGGGATTTTTGCACTAATACAAAAGCGCAGATTTTTCCACGGAGGTTTTCCACGTTTCATACTTTTTGGTGTGAAATCGGAAGCAA
Organism: Pseudotsuga menziesii; assembly: GCA_001517045.1. NCBI lineage: Eukaryota > Viridiplantae > Streptophyta > Pinopsida > Pinales > Pinaceae > Pseudotsuga > Pseudotsuga menziesii. The sequence continues at coordinate 26,471 of LPNX010464324.1, forward strand.
AATGAACTTGTCGTCGCTGTATCGATGCTTACTCGTCGCTGTATCGACGTTGGTAATCTCTGTCGTCGCTATATCGACGCCTTCCTCCTTCAACGTCGCTGTATCCACGGAGCTACGTCACTATAGAGACGGCAATGTCAAGCTATGTCTTTTTAGTTGACCTAGGGTGGTTAAGTCAATGTTTTAGATATTTAAAGGTTTATTAACATATGAAACCAGGCTCGTGGGCAGGCTTCAAATTTGAAGGCTTCAGTGCCCGTCAAAGGCCTGTTTACCTGTCATAGAAGGCCATGACCGAATTTGCCCTACAAAAAAAATTCGGTTTCATGGAGTTCCCGTCGAAAATGAAATGAAGCAGAACTGTGTACATTGAAAATGGAAGGGCAACCCCAAAATTTTTCCCTTCCTGGGTTTTCAATGGGCTGTGGGAGTTTGGAAGATTTGGATGGGTGACAGGTCACGGTGGACCTCAGTTGTAATTGACGAATTGGCAGTGACAGGGTGGAAGCCCTTTGGGCTCAGTGAGTAGGTGGTCACAGTAAATTCTAGATGTGAGGTGACTCAGTTACGGACTAGGGTGTCACTGTCAATCGGCCTGCCCAGTCTGATCGCTGCCAACAAGTGCTCAGTGCATTTATGTGAACTTTGAATGGAACTGGGCCGCTGGTCCTCTGGGAGTCGTGGTTTTGGTTTCATGGTGTGGCTGTTGTACCCACGGGCCAAATTTTCAATCTTAGGGTCATTCATTCCTCTCACCCACTACGCATTACCCACTTCACACTCTGCTCATTCCCGCGTCTCAACGATGATGAAGACCATGCTCTCCATTATGACCATTCCTAAACTGGAGTTAAAAGTAAAGTACTGATTTCAATCTGTTCAAAGGTGGATACAGAGAGAATAGATTTGAATCTAGATTTGAATTATGGGCAGGTCACAGATTGGAAATTTCGATCTCTACTGGCAAATTACAATGCCAATTTAATGTTGCATTCATCGTTCACTGGATGTAGTTCCTTTGTGTTAATGTGGAATGGTGGATTTTGTATAGTTGGGTGGTTCAATTTTTTTTGCATGGCAACCTTGGTAATTTCGGCATGGCAACTCGAGGTAAACTCTATTGTTGTAGTTTTTTTTAAGAGTTTTTTTTTATCTTGGATACAATTCTAGGTTTTGGTTTGATTTGGGCATTTGCAGGTATGGTTGTTACTGGGGCGAGGGTTCATTCTTCTTCAGGGATGTGTTTTAAGCTATCTTGCTTCCACAATAATAGTTAGCTCAAGTAAGTTGTTTTCTTTTCCTCAAGAATTATAAATTGTAACGTGTAACCCTCTAACCCTGAAATATTTTCTTTGGCTCTAAGAATTTATGAATTTATCTATAAAATTTAATTAAGAATTAAGATAAAATCTTGATTACTAGATAAGTTTGATTTTTTTTTAAAATTACAACTTTGGTAACATTTAATAAAAAAGTAGTAAAAACAATATGATGGATGGATTTACTATTACATTTTGAAATGAAAAGAATGATTTCTGTTTGCATGTCAGCATTGAAGGGCTCACTATCTACTAACCCTTCAAAGCGAAATGGGACCCTACACTTCAAATTTGATCCCTGCTCACGGGGATTCATCTATACCAGGCCATTTACCGCCTCCATTTTCGCCCTCACAACCCTCGCATCTCCTCACAATTTCGTCAGGCCACCCAAAGTCAGGAATAGAACACTTGGAGGCAGATTCAGAGCACCCGTGGTCCTAAATCAGCATACAAGGGTTTATCTGAGGCATTGAGGTTTTTGACAATCTGCTACAGGCGTTGAGGGTTTATCTGAGGCGTTGAGGTTTTTGACAATCTGCTACAGGCGTTGAGGGTTTATCTGAGGCGTTGAGGTTTTTGAGCATCGAACATGTCTGGCCAGGTATGTCTGGTGACGTTTTCAAGTTTTTGGTGCCTGTCATATTACGTCCTCGGCAATTTGGTGCCTGTCAAATATATTTTCATTTCTAAGTTTTCTATAAAGGAGCATACACTCTGTTCTTGATTGATACTGAAATACAAATTAATCACTGCTTATTTTTATTCCAAATGATTCTACTACGTATTGTGGGGGCAATTATAAACCTACAGTAGTTTAGAGAAAATCGAGTGCTCATAGAGAGGGGTAATTTATAAATTTTGTTCTTTTGAAAATAAAATAAACAATCTTATTTGCAGTTTATTTACCAACAGGAAATTTGCGCTCGAAGTAATCTACAGTTCAATTCATGCGCTAGCCAGGGCTTTAAAAGTTGGGGTTTAGGGTTGCTGCACGCATTAGGGTATAGGGTTTTGGGTTGCATCATACATTATGTAGTCATGTTAAATCAACAAGTTACAGTATTGCTATCAAAACAAAACAATGGCAGACAAAATTCGTTTCTTCACATCAACGCATAATCTCAGCTCCCTCCCCAAGCACAAATCCATCCTTCCTTTGCCCTTCCTTCCAAATTTCTTCATCTGAGATGGCATCTAACTGACCCATCTCTTATCCATAGGCAATGATTCCTCATTATTCCACACATTTAATTGTTGGAGTCTCTTCCTTGTCAAGTTCCACCCCCTTTATGTTAAGCTCGTCCCCTCCTAGTTATGCTAATGTTTTTCTCAAAGAGTTAGCGCAAAACAACCTCCTATGTGGATCCTTGCCCACTCATTGGCATATGGCCGAAAGGGGCCTAACTTTGACCATACCCATTATGCATTATGCAAGACGGTATAAACATGTTTCTTTTTAGAAAACTAAAGGTCTTGTTTACAGATTTAACAGCCTTTGTGTTATCCATTGAATTAGCACTTCACCATCCGAGTGACCATACTAAGTTTCAAGTCACACAAAGGAGTTAATGGATTGAAGAGATAGATTCA
>LPNX010464353.1:0-40437 GCA_001517045.1 Pseudotsuga menziesii
AGAGAGAGAGAGAGAGAGAGCAAGAAAGAAATGGGCAGTGGGGTGTTAGGAAGAGATAGGAGGGGGGTTAAAGGTAGGGAGAGGAAGAGGAGGGATTAGAGGTAGGGAGAAGAGGAGGGGGGTTAGTCAGAGTTAGGGGGAAGAGGGGAGTCAAGGGGGGACATAAAAAAATAAAACTATTGGTATAATTGATAAAACAGGAACTCATTGTAGTATTTAAAAATGTGCGCGTGTTGTGCTTCACTAAAATGCCCTCCCATTTTGCTTCACTAAATCGCACTCCCATTTTGCTTCAATAAAACGTGCTCTCATTTTGCTTCAATAAAACGTGCTCCCGTTTTGTTTAAATTCAAAATGTATTCCCTCCAAATGATAAGGCCGAGCCTCCACCCATGCTTGCATGGAATTATTATGCCTATGTGTATGCTTCAAATTCAACATGCCTATGCCTTGGAGTATGATAAACCATGGCTAATTCAGCATTATATCCAAATTTTCAATATGCTCGTGTTTAGTCGTTCCTCTATTCATGCTGCATAACTCCATTTTTTATGATATTTTAGAAATAGATATGGTTTTTTTTGTAGATTCCAAATATGTAAATTTTAACAAGAATACATAGTTTTTTCTATTTTTTTTCTTTTTTATCTTCTATCATCACTCCTCAACTCAAAAAACACATTGTCAGTGTTTCGTCCATATCTCTTTCGTTTCTCAACCATTTAAAAAAAAAATTGTATGGTGCACTAAAGAACATCGACACCTACATGCTATAAAAACCCATTGCCAAATAATTGCATTAAAACATTCAAACATTGCACCCACAATTGACATACCATTTTCGAGGTTTGATCTCTTAGATAATTAAAAATAAATAAATAAATATTATTTTTATTATTGGAAAACTAGCCGTGCACTAGTAATATATGTTCTCTATATGTATACCAGTTTTTGTAAGTTTATTCCATCATTTAGTCACTCAAACATTGCACCCACAAAAACATATACCTTATAATTTGTCCCAAAAATTAAAAGTGTCCATTAAAAAATATCTAACTTTAGATAGTTAACAACATTTTCAATAGAAAAAAATTATATATTTGGAAAGGTCATTCAATTGCCTACATTTCTTGTTTTTAACTCATCGCAAGATTCATTGTGTAAGTGTCTCAAAATATCCATGCAAGTTGGTGGATGTCTGTTTTTTCAGTTTTCCATTGCATCTAACGTGCCAAAAAAGACCCTCAAATTTGTGCACTCACCCTAAAATAATAATTATATATTTGTTTTTATAATACTATTATTAATGCTTATATATATATATATANATGGAACACAATGGAGTGTGGTGGAGTGTGGTGATGAGAGAGGAAAAACAAAACCATGTGTTGGTTTGACTTTTTTTTCTTTTTTTAACTTTCTTTTCTTTTTCACTGTTTCTTTATTTTCTTTTGTTTTTTTTTAACTTTTTCTTTTCTTTTCGTTTTTACCTTTTTCTTTTCTTTTCTTTTTTTTACTTTCCCCCTTTGGGCCACCAGCCTAAAGTTAGAGATTTTTTTGTTCTTCTTATTTTTCTTTTAAATATTTTGGGTCACAAACCTAAGGTAATTAAAATTGGGCCACGAGCTTCCAATATAAACAAAATAAACCACAGGTCAGTCGAAGAGAGCGGCCCTAATACCAATGGATTAGTAAAATACTATTTCTATAGAAAAAATCCAATGTAATATGATAGAAACTCCATCAATAGATAAATATATGAATAATAGATAAGTGATATATTACAATGAGAATGTTGTTTGCGTAAATACCCATGATGGGTGCCCTTTCATAAAGAGACACAACCTTTCATTTAGGTGTCTCTTCGTTAAGAATTAGTTATTTAATTATTAGTAGTTATTAATGTTCATTTATTATACTTTTGTTCATTACAGATCTAGACATGGCATACATCATTGAAGTGCCACTTATGTATGTGTGTGTTAGATTCTAGTAAAAAATGGCAATTGTTGTCATGTTAGGTTAAATTATATCTCGTAACAAAACATGAAATCTACATATTTCTATGCATTCTTGAGTTATCCTAGAAAAACAATGGAAACACCCTATAGACTGTTCTGTTATATTTTTTTTAAATCTCAAACAAAAATTCCCATTGCACAGAATATTATGTTGTGCTAAAATAGATCTTGTAAGTGGTTCACCATTGGTGCTATTCAAAAATAAATCTCCAAATAAAAAAAATTTCCATCATTTATAGGAAACAATGGGTTTTGATTTTTTCTTCCAAACCAACAAGAGATGGTAGATGATTCTAAATCATATAAAGGGTAATTTTATATGAGTATCCCTAGCTTGTATTCCCACTTTGTATTGACATTGATATGCTTAGCAATCTTGCTGGCCCATTTATAGTAATTTGTTGGGCATTAATACACTTATCTTATGATATAGTATCTGCATATTGATAATTTAACCACTCTACAAAATATTTATGTTCTTTATGAATTTTTCCTCTTATTCTAGTTGACTGATAGCTAATTCACCATAGAGATTACAATTTGGTTGTGCTGCAAACATCAAGTAATTTGAACTTCCCAATATGTTTGGTTATGTGCAATCTAATCAACTTCTTCTAGAGTCGTATGATGTTAATTATTAGATTTCCTTTACGTATTTAATTTCCATTTGAGCATTAGTTAGAGCTATCTCAAGGTATTTGAAGATATCGATGTTTTCATTTTTCATTTATTGTCATGTATACAAGGATTCTAGAGCCCTACCTCCCCATCCCTCTCTCTCAGACGGTTTCATATAATCTAGGTGTTTGTTTATGTTGCAATAGTTCTATACATAGAGCATCAGTCGGGCCTAGTTTATTGTAATAGTTTCCAACATATATACTATGACTAGTCCTATGCTTTGGAAGCACATAGTTTCATCAAGAACTAGATATAGAAATGGGATCAAAATTATTAACATTATTGTTTGGACGGTTTTCTTTTGGAAGTCAACAATATGTGGCTTTGAAGGTGGTGGAAACCTTAGTTTTCAAGTACATATTTCTACATTAATTCATGCAAAATGCATGTACATCACTATAAATTATTTGAAAATCTAGGCAAAATCCTTTCTAACAGAATTGTCTAGTACAATGAGTACCCAACCTTTGGCAATGCAAGTTGACATTTTGGTGAAAACTTGCACCATTTGATTAAACTCAACAAATTATAGATTAATTTGGGAGTTGTGTATGAGTTTGCTAAGCTTTATCGAGTCTATGTTATCCTACAAAAACTATTGAGAAATCAAAGCAATGTGTCATTTTATCTATTTTTAACTATTATCATCTTCTTTTGGAGTCGGCTAATGCTAATTATCATATTTCCTCCACATATTTAATTTCCATCAAAGCAGTAGATAGAGCTATCTTAAGGTCTTTGAAGATATCAATGTTTTCATGTTTCATTTATTGGCCTGCATACAAGGATTCTAGAGCCCTCCCTCCCCATCTCTCTCTCTCAAACAATTTCATTAGATCTAGGTGTTTTTTTAGGTTGCAATAGTTAATACATAGAGCATCTATCGTGGATAGTTTATTGGAATAGTTGCAAACATAGATAGTATGACTAGCCTTATGATTTGGAAGTACGTAGTTTCATTGCACTAGATATAGAAATGAGATCAAAATTACGAACATTGTTGTTTGGATAGTTTTCTTTTGGAATTCAACAATATGTGGCTTTGAAGGTGGTGGAAACCTTAGTTCTGAAGTACATAATTATATAGTAATTCGTGCAAAATGCATGTCCATTGCTATTCATTATTTGAAAATTTAGGCAAAATCCTTTCTAATAGACTCACCTAGTACAATGAGTAACCAAGCTTTGGAAATGCAACTTAACATTCTAGTGAAAAATTGTACTGTTTAATTAAAATCCGCAAATTATTGCTAAATTTGGGAGTTATGTATGAGTTTACCAAGTTTTGTTGAGTCTATGTTATTGTGCAAAAAATGTCGAGAAATCAAAGCAATATGTGTATTTTAACTATTTTCTAGTGTTGTTGAGAAACATGCCATTTTTTGTTTTCTCTTTTATATTGATTGGTATATGTGAGTTTGTGAACCTATTTGTTGTAATGTTTCTCAATATCATTAATTGGAAGCATTTTTTCCATCTTCCCCTTGGCATTGGGATACATAAATACTATTATCACAGTTGTATCCAAATATATTCTCAATCTTATTAATGTATGTCATGGAATCATAATTTCATTCTTGAAAAACTTCGATTCCTTCTATGGGCATTAATTTGGTTTTGCAATCTCGTTCATAACGATGGATGAAAATAATTTAAAAAATGGATTTCTTGATACTAACTTAATAGTTTGGTTAGATAGGTACTTTCATATGATTCATTGAACATTATTTTTTTTCAGGTTCCGACATTAATGAAATTTGGTGTGCACGTTCTAGTATTAATGAGGTTGACTAACTTATTTTTTTAGTTTTTTATTTGTTTAACCTCAAAGATATGGACTATGCTGCACCTAGCTCTTGTTTTTAACTTTTTCAATAATTTAATTTATTAGTTCTTTAGAGAGTTTTGCAACTTATTTTTTATTAAAATGAAGAGGTAAGTGTATAAATATCATCAAACTTTGGATATTATGATATTATCAAACTTCCTTTTGAGGCATATTTATTTCCTTTAATTTGTTAAGAGTAACCTAATTTTATTAAAATAAAGAGGTAATGGTATAAATATTATCAAACTTTTCATATTAGGACATTATGAAACTTCTTTTTTGAGGCATACTTATTTCTTTTTAATTTGTTAAGAGTAGTTATGTTATTAGTATGTCTCTACATTTTTTTAAGGGGCAGTTGCTAGTTATTAGTTTACCTATTTTCATTTTCATGCTAAATAATACAATACATATTGAAAATCAAATCATTTACCATAAGTTAAAATTTTAAAAATGGACTAATTCATTTTTTTGAAATTTAAACGATCTATACTTTTAAAATCAGTTAAAACTAGGTAGAACTATAACTTCCAACAACGTTTCACCAAAATATAATAATAAATTTATCCATTTTTAATTTTAAGGTATTTTTTAAAGATTTAAACATTATACCTATGTGTATAGTATTCTAAATCATTATTTGGATTTTAAAAAAACACTATTCTTTTTTATAATAAGGTTGTGTTGTTTTAGAATACAAGTTCATTGTAATCACTTATAGTGATTTAGAATGTTAAGAGATATTACTATTTTCATATTTTATTATAAGTTTATTTGAATTCATTTCAAATGTTAATAAAAGTTATTATTATTATTATCTCGTAAATTTAATATTTTTAATTTTAATTTAAAATGTATTGTTTATTTAATATTCATTGTTTATTGTAAGAAACCTTAAACATATTTTAAATTTGAAAAATGACATAGGATATAATAACATGAAAATAAGATTTAACACTTGTAGTGGATCTTAATATCTATTTTGTTTTTGTTTTTTAGTGTTAATTAAATAAAATGTGCAAAATCAATCTTATGGGTTTTGAGCTTATATTTATTTATACAAAAATAAATATAGGTTAGAGATTTGAATATGGTCATTATCTTGCAATGCTAAAGTTACAAATAATATGATGAAACTCCACTTATTATTGAATATGTATTATTCTAATTCTAAATTTATTTTAATAACTAATGAATAGTATAAATATTCACCAATTTCATTATAATTTATTTATTTAATGAATATTATAAATATTCACCAGATTTATATATTTATTTAAAAAAATGAAAATTAAATTGAGGTGAAAAACACCACATTTCCATAATCTAAATTTATTTTAATAACTTATGCATAGTATAAATATTCACCAATTTCATTATAATATATTTATTTAATAAATATTATAAATATTCATCAACTTTATTATAATATATTTATTTTAAAAAATGAAAATTAAATTGGGGAAGAAATACCATATTTCCATAATATCTTTTTAACTTAAAAAAAGACAATATATTAATCTTATATAGATCTATATATAAATAAATATTTTTATATTAAAATTTAAAATAGATAAAGATGTGTTTATTTTTTTATATTACTATAATGATTAAATAACAACAATAAAGCCATTAAGACGATAATGCCATTACCTTTCGAATATATATAAATGTTATGTTTAATTAATTAAAAAAATTAAACTTCTTTTTATCAAAATACCACGTTCGAGAACATGCATGATCCGCATCTAACCATTAACTTCAATAGAAGAAAACACATAAGAATATTAATTAATTGTTGGTACACATCAGTTCTCACCACTAGCTTCTATGGTTATGATGTTATATTAGAGGAACTCAGCAACTGAGTACATAAATTTCATTAAAATGAAAATAGTCAAATTCAAAATGATGTAATTGCAATTATTCTGATATTATATTAGAGGAACTCGGTGAGTGGGGGCATAAAGTACATAAATTCCATTAAAATGAAAATAGTCAAATTCAAAATGATGTAATTGCAAATATTTATATGTTGTGGCCATAGTCAAATTAGTCAAATTAAAATGAAAATAGTCAAATTCTAACAAGTCACCACATTCATTACTTAAAAGAGATCGGAGTAAACTTTCTACCCGACCATTTACATTGATCGGACGACCAGCAAGGCATGATGTGAAAGCTCACGTAAGCCAGGTCATCTAATCGGTACAAAAAGTCGGGTAGAAAAGTTACTCCAAAGAAATGTATAGAGACAAAAGGTTGTGGAGTGCATGAACAACATGAAAAGAGTTGAATCTAGATCTAAATGAGTGTAGGTAAGATATATATATAACATTGATGGAACAAAAAGAGGTTATGTAACAATATTTATGCTAAGATTGTTTTGTAAAACATTGAGCGAAGTTGAGGTTTGGCATGAACATAAATGGCTATTTATCACATTAATTTATGTTTTGATTATTTTTTTTTTGTTTAGTTCTAGTAACAATGGTCTATTATGAAGTTTTACAAGTGGAACTATTTCTAAATAAAATAAGAAAGAGTAAATCACTTTGCATGTGAACGTAGTTATTTTATTTTAATGATGTGTGATTTAATATATTTATTTTATTTTATTTTAACGTGTAAGTTAATACATGGTCATAATTCTTATTTTTTAGTTTTTAGTTTTGATGGTGATGGTGATGATGAATGTTGACAACTACAAGGCCCCTTGAAGATGAGCTTTCCTAAGTCACTATAGTTTTGCTTAGTTAAAAAATTATGAAGGTCATTAATGTAAAGAATATTTTGAATTTGAGATTAAACATTGTAGGTTTGCAAGACAATCTAAAAAGAAATGTTTTTAATCCTCAAAATACGGATGACGAGGATGATGACGACAACTATTTATGTGTGCTCAAAAAACTTGAAGAAGAGAATTCCTAAACTAGTATGGTTTTGTTGAGTTAAAAAGTTATAAAAGTCATTATTATTTCAAATATTTTGAAATTGAAATCAAATATAAATTTTATAAAACCATTTAAAAAAACGTTTTTAATCTTTAAATAAAATTAACCACTTATTTATAATATCTTAATTTTCTTTTGTATAAAAATATTTTTATCTAACAAAAATAATTCATTTTAATTGTCTAATAAAATTTTGAAAATATTTTTAAGCTCATTATTTATGTGAAATTACATTTACATAAATTACGCTCAATCAAAAACCATACAAAAATCCTATCCTATTACATCATCATCAAAATCTACTTTAAAAAAGGTTTTACCAAGAAAAAATTATATGTAATTTGAGGCCATCCAAAAAAACATATGTTATCACATCCTCATGAAAATCTACATTAAATAAAGGTTTTATTAAAAAATAATTATATGTAATTTAGAGTTTATTGAAATGCATTAGTAAGTTAATAACATAATTGATAATTGATATTTTTACAATTGACTTTAACAACGAGTTCACTTAGTTGGTTTCAGTTGACAAGTCGTTTCTAGGCTAGAGATTAAAGGTTTAATTTTTGAGCATGTTGGAATCACACCACTTCAAATGGCTCCTTAACTCTTTAAAATTTTACCATTAATATCTTTATATTTTTATTGAAAAAATAATAAAAAATAATATAATAAATAAAAATAATTAGTTTTTAATATAATAAATATATTAAAACATTTAATTTTTATTTATATGATTTATAATTAAATAAATTATTTAAATTTTTATTTATTTATTATTTTAAAATTTGAGAAAAATATTTTTTTCATATATCCATAAAAACTAATATTATATTAAAAATATAATAAAATCATATAATTAATTAATATTTTTATAATTAAAACATTTTTATGATAATGATATTGAATTTATATTTGGAATATATATATATATAATGAAATTAATATGACATAAATTTCATGGCACTATTTTCAAGTGTAATTGAGATTTTAAATCTATTCAAGTTTGGTTTTAAATGTATAAAAATTTATTTTAAGTATGTAATCTCTTCATCACTCAACTCATAGAATTTTAGTCACTCAACTCATAGATGAATTAATTTAGAGTATTGTTTAATTTTTTTACAATTTAGATTGAAATAGATTAATTTTTTCAGTATGATTTTGATAAAATCTGGTCTGAATTTTTAAAAATCTAGGTTATAGTTGTTAAGTTTTGAAATGTTGGGTGACCCAAGGATTTTTGAGGGTGTTGAATCTATTTCTACCATCAAAATTAGGATTAAAACATAGTTACACTCATATTTTACAAAATAAAAAAACTTCAGATTATAGTAAAAAAAAATCCCCGGTCCAAATCATTGAATTTTTAAACATCTCCCTAATTTAAAGTCAAACACGTAAATAGTTAAAGGTTTCCTATATTAATTATTGTTAGCATTTCAAAAACTATATATTGTTTTATGTATCCTTCATGGAAATAGCCCATCCTATGATCATACTAATAAGTGTGGTAACTTTGAGAAAATATTTTATCAAACAATTTATAAATGGATATCCATTATTTCTCTATATATATAGTAGAATTAATTATGTAGAAAGTGGAAGAACCTTAGGTTTCTTTTACTAGCATAGATTTTCCATATCTCTTCTTTTATTTTACTAGCATGCGGAATATTAAGTAAAGTGAAAGCAATTTTCTACGTTTATTGGATTTTCTATCTGCTCTGTCATAGCCTACTCCCCAAACTCGATGAGTATTTAGCCAACACAACCATTAAAATCAAGTCTTCAATCGAAATTGCATAAGCAATTTTCACTATCAAATGGTGGAGGCCTTAATTACAATTGCTTCGACTACTATCACTATAGAAAATTGTGGAGAACCGCATCTACTATCACTATAGAAAATTGTGGAGAACCTGCTTCTACTTTCATGCTTTCTAGTTTTCTCAATATTGTAATGTAGGATTTCTAGTCTTGAAGATTCTCATTGGGCCAAAATTTAATCACAAATGCGAAGTGAATAACTCTTTTTATTTTCATTATTGGATTTAGTTGGTCTTGGTGTCCAAGTCTTAACTTAGTACTAAAATATAATTAGTAGTAATCATAACTTATTGCGTTAAAAAGACTTCAAATTCAAATTGTTTATCATGGGGATAAGTGGAGTTTCTACAATAAAATTCTTGAGGTATGAATCAAGGGAATAGTGTACGATGTGTCACTTTAGTGCTAGAGGATGTCATGTAGATTGATTACGATAATGTCCTGTAATTGCTTAGAAGGAGATAATTGAATCCATAAAGATTGTAGGAAATTCTCGAAGGAATAAATCCAAGGGGAAAATAACGCAAGTGGTTTCAATAGGTAAAGTATTATATTTCTACAGAAATCTGATTGTCATTGGCCACCCTCATGGCAACATTCGGAGGGCGTGCAAGGCTCCCTCCTTCAAATATGTTCTCTTATCTTCCAAGAAAACAAGCCTTATGAAGTTTAATGAAGGAAAGGACCAATGAAAAAAAACACTAAAGGCACAAGGAAGAAAGGGAGGCACAAAGAATATGTCGATTGCACAAGAGACCTCAAAGACATCGAAGAAGCCTTAGTGGACACATATAGAGGTTAGGAATTCCAACAAATGCATACCAAAGTAGACAAAATGACCAGGTATGTGGCTACTTCGTCCACAATAATCCAATACATTCAGTATATGCAAGACAATGTTGTGATAGGAAAATATATGGGAATATGTCCATTAGAGAAGGCCCTAATGTGGCCAACAATGGGGGCTACCCATAGTTAAAAATCCCTTGATTATATCTAACACCGTTGGGATAGGGAACCCATCTTGATTCTGACCCAACAACCATTAATGATTTTTTGGGTTTACCAGTTAAGACTCAATCCACCATTTACGATTTTTTAAACTAAAGAATGAAATGCAACTAATCTAAGGTGAAAATGCAAATGTAAGTGTCTGGACACAATTATTAGAAACAATAAAGTAAGCATAGAACCAAACATGCTCTTTTCATAATCCCACGAATTTAGAAATTATAGTACAACATCAAAACAACAATTTACAATCATATGCTCATAGATTTAGACAAACACTTCTAGAAAAAAAATAAGAATGTCGCAACTACACAAAAATAGTCTATAGTGTGAGATACATTCTTACACAATCACAATGACCAGCAGATGTAGCAAAGTAGTCCACAACATATACACATGGGAGTTAGAGCTCTCAAGAAAATCGCTCGGCCAAAGATGGCTTCTCCTCATTAAAATTCCAACAAAACAAAAGTACATGATAAGTTAGAGTGCCAAAATCCACTTCTTTTTTTATATGTTCCCATTTAACCTTTCTCCGTCATAAGCTGAATGATTTATTTGAGTAGCCGTTAAATTATTTCCTCTTCCATAAAATTTTCATATTCCATGCGCCTTTCCTAAGATGTCTTTCTTTTCCTAGGGAAAAAGACTTTACTTGAATATAAATAAATACACCCTTTAATGTTAAATGTCGTACCCTTTAGAATTTTGAATTTTACTATAGAAGAATATATATGTTTTGCATTTGTCCTTTAAGAATATTGAATGGTGCTACGATTAGAAGAAATAATTACAAATATGAAGATCTCTATCCTTGGGAAAAGTGATCATTTTGAGACTTCACGGTTGATGTATATTTTCTTGAAAACCCTCAATAATTGGAGAAATTTTGAGGTTTAAAATGGACCTCCTAAGGAAAATAATAAAATAGTAGTTAAAATCATAAAATAAGAGATATTATTTTTTTAATGAAAGGAAAAAAACTACTTTTCTCTATCATGTTTTCAACTTATATCCTTGTAGGTTTACTCATTTTTTGAGTGTGCAAACTTTTCGGAATTCTGCATCCAGCGAGTGCCCACTCAACATACTTTTGATAGACTCCCAGTGGAAAAAAAATCTCGAAATATATAGGGGTCTTTCACAAGTATGTCGAGTTGGTACTCGTTGGATGCAGAATTTAATTCTATATCCAACGAGTGTTCTCACTTGAAATTTGAGTAAACCTACAAGGAATTAAGTTGAAAATACAATTAGAAAAAAACATTAAATGGTATCATGTCAAACAATAATAACTTCTGTTTTAGCCAAAAGACACTTAGATTTCCAAATGCTACACTTTATTAGAAACGGGACACCTAGTCATGTGTAACTCATATGAAGATGATCTGCATAAATTGTTCATTATACAGGCTATGTTACTGGATACCAAAAGGAAGTCAAATCCAAACCCTGTCCATGGCTAAAAATCCAAGTTTGAAAAGTGACAACTGTTTACTACCAAGCCCTTTTTCAAGGGGTGCACAACCTAACCACATCTAAGCGTTCTTATACCTGCCAGCTGCTGAATAGATGACTGGCAAAAGCATGTAAGTTATGGCAATTTAAGGATTCAACTCAAAGTGCCATTCTCTTGCTAGTTCTCCTAGCTCTCTATTTAAATTTTATATGGACTCTGCAGAAATCAAGCGAGGTATCATATTGACCAGTTTCAGATGCTATTATCAATTAAAATCATTTCACACTATTGTAGTGCCTATTACACCGAAAAAACTCTAGATTTCCAAAAGTTCATTACATCCTAATCAAATTGCCTAGTCTATTGTTATTCCTGTGATAGCAGCTATACAGATAAGTTGCTCAATGCAAGCTTATGTCCCTAGTTAAGAAACAGAAATATATTAATCCCAGGATAAATATGATGCATGGTCTTTTTGAAATAAAGCCTTTGTTTAAAATTTGTGTCGCATAGCATCTCCAAATTCCTGACAAGAATGCTAGCAACCCTGGAAGCCATGAAAAATGATAGCATACTCATGACAATCCTGAAAGTGATATGTGTTAGAACTTAGCAACCTTACAATAATGCCTTACAAAGTCAGGGAGATGACTCGCTGGCAGTGTTTTACTCACCACATATTTGAAGGTTCTTAATAGTCCATATAATCTTCGTCAGGGGGCATCTCATCCCTCTCAAATACAATTGACAGTCTTCCCGATGTAGCAAGAAAGTTGTTACCCCAGACATTTAAGTGATGAGCAAATATGTTGTATCAAGCACATACCCTGCTGCCTTCATCTTCCCAGCCAATATTTCCAACTCTGCATGTATTTTCTCTGTTTGTGGGTGTGATTTGCCTCCTGCTAGGAAGGCGTTCACCTGTTTATTAACAATAATCCAACTGCATCCGGGTTTCTTTTTCATTCTCCTGTCTTTAACCACTTTCCGTAGCTTTTCAATGTTAGCCAATCTGCCAGCTGCCGCATAGATTGCTGACAGCACCACATAAGGTCTGACAGTATTAGGGTTTAATTCAATAAGCTTTTCTGCTGTATATTCTCCAATCTCTACATTTATATGTATCCAGCGGGCACCAAGCAAAGATCCCCACGAAGCGGCATCAGGTATGACTGGAATTTTTTAATAAAATCTTGTGCCTCATCTAAGAGCCCTGCAAAGGCCAATAAGGTCAACCATGCAGCCATAATGCTCCACCGTGGGTGTGATCTGATAATATTTACTCATGCAATAAAAATGCTGCCAGCCCTCATCCGACCTGCATGACAGCATGCAGACAAAACACCAACAAAAGTGGCATGTTCCGGGATTATGCCGAACTGCAACATTTCTTCAAAAAGATGGATGGCTTGTCTACATACCCATGCATGGCATATCCTGCAATCATTTGATTCCACGAAACCACATCTCGATGAAGCATTTTGTCAAACACATAGCGTGCATTCTCTATACTCCCACATTTTGCATACATGTCAACAAGCACATTCGCCACAAAGCAATTAGATGGAAACCCACTTCAAATTGTTTTTTCATGGATCTCCTCACATTGTTCCAGAGTTGCCAATTCAGCACAGGCTGGGAACACACTAGCAAAGGTAAATTGATTAAGCTTTATGCCTGCTCCTTGCATTTTGTAAAACATTGACAACTTCTTCGCTGAGGCCATGCTTGGCAAAACCTGCAATCATTGATGTCCACGAGACGACATTTTTTTGAGGCATTGTTCTCAAACAGCTTCAAGGCTGATCAAAGAACCCATATTGAGCATATCCAGAAACCAAATCTCATTGACACCACATCTCGTTGAGGCATTGTTTCAAACACGTGAATGCACTCTCTGCACTCCCACATTTTGAATACATATTACATATCTATGAGGGCATTCGCTACAAAGTCATCAAATTGAAACCGTCTTCTAATTATGTCTCCATGGATCACCTCAACTTGTTCAAGAGATGCCAAGTTAGCACACGTGGGTAGAACACTGGCAAAGGTGAACTGATCTGACTGAACACCTATCGATTGCAATTTATAAAACATTACCAATGCCTCGGCACTAAACCCAAGTATGGCATAAGCTGCAAAGCCTGCAATTATCACATTCCATGAGACTACGTTTTGCTTACCCATTTCATCGAACACTCTGCAAGCGTCTACCAGGCTACCACAGTTGGCATATATGGTGAGAAGTTTATTATCTGGGAAGTTAAATCCAGTTTGAATGATGTGAGAATGCAGTCGTTTGGCCTCTGTTATATCTTTATTGTTGATGCACTCCTGCAAGAGTAAAGCATACTCCAATTGGGTCTGGGTTTGCTTGCAGAATATTTTCGCATAGTCATTTTCACCAGTGAAGGATTCTTTCAGCACACGAGTCCTAGTAGTGTAAGTTTTCCTTCTTATATTAAAAAATATGCATAAAAATATTAATCACAACCCACCATTGTCTATTCCGCAGCTGTAACTCTTTGCATACTTCAGTATTTGGAAAATGGCCGTTTGTAAACAGATCCTAGCTGTGAGCAGAGTGTATTTTTTGGAAAATAGTTGATGATATCAATCAAATGAATGGAAAAAAAGTTACGACATGAATAGAAATGAAAAAAGCTCTCCTAGCTCTATTTATATGGACTCTGTAGAAATCAAGTGAGGTACCATATTGACCAGTCTCAGATGCTATTATTGATTAGAATCATTCCACACTATTATAGTGCCTAATACACCAAAAAACCTTTAGTTTTCCAAAAGTTCACTTCACCGTAATCAAAATGCCTAGTCTATCATTACCATGTTATAGCAGCTCTAAAGATAGGTTGCTCAATGCAAGCTTGTGTCCCTACATTAGAAACAGAACAATATTAAACCCAGGCTAAATATATGCATGGTCCTTTTGTTACAAAGCCTTTGTTTAAAATTTGTATCACATAGCATCTCAAAATTCCCGACAAGAATGCCAGCAATCCTGGAAGCCATGAAAAATGATAGCATGCTCAGACAATCCTGAAAGTTTTACAAGTGTTCGAATTTAGCAACCTTACAATAGTGCCTTACAAAGGCATGGACATGACTCGCTGGAAGTATTTTACTCACCACATGTTTGAAGGTTTTTCGTAGTCCATATAATCTTCTGCAGGGGAAATCTCGTCCCTCTCAAGTACAATTGACAGAGTCTGCCCACTATAGAGAAGAAGATATTACCCCAGATATTTAAATGATGAGCAAACATGTTATCTCGGGCACATACCCTGCTGCTTTCATCTTCCCAGCCAATCTTTCCAACTCTGCATATATTTTCTCTGTTTGTGGGTGTGATCTGTCTCCTGCTAGGAAGACGTTCACTTGTTTATTAACAATAATCCAACTGCATCCGGGCTTCTTTTTCACTCTCCTGTCGTTTACCATTTTCCGTAGCTTTTCAATGTCAGCCAATCTGCCAGCTGCTGCATAGATTACCGACAGCAGCACATAAGGTGTGACACTTTTAGAGTTCAATTCAAGAAGCTTTTCTGATGCATATTCTCCTATCTCTACATTTGTATGTATCCTGCAGGCACCAAGCAAAGAACCCCACACAGCGGCATCAGGCATTATTGGCATTTTTTTTATAAAATCGTGTGCCTCATCTAGGTGTCCTGCACGGCCAATAAGGTCAACCATGCAGCCATAATGCTCCACAGTAGGTGTGATGTGATAACATTGACTCATGCAATGAAAATACTGCCAGCCCTCATCCACTAGGCCTGCATGACAGCACGCAGACAAAATACCAACAAAAGTGGCCTGATCCGGGTTTATGCCGAACTGCAGCATTTGTTCAAAAAGCTGGATGGCTTGTCTACGATAACCATGCATGGCATATCCTGCAATCATTACATTCCACAAAACCAAATCTCGATGAAGCATTGTGTCAAACACATAGCGTGCATTCTCTATACTTCCACATTTTGCATACATGTCAACAAGAGCATTCCCCACAAAGCAATTAGATTGAAACCCACTTCGAATTATTTCTTCATGCATCTCCTCACCTTGTTCCAGAGTTGCCAAGTCAGCACAGGCTGGGAGGACACTAGCAAAGGTAAATTGATTAGGCTTGATGCCTGCTCCTTGCATTTTGTAAAACATTGACAAAGCTTCTTCGCTGCGCCCATGCTTGGCAAAACCTGCAATCATTGATGTCCACGAGACCACATTTCGTTGAGGCATTTTCTCAAACAGTTTCAAGGCCTGATCAAAAAACCCATATTGAGCATATCCAGAAACGATTGTATTCCATGAGACCACATCTCGTTGAGGCATTGTTTCAAACACACTGAATGCACTCTCTGGACTCCCACATTTTGAATACATATCTATGAGGGCGTTCGCTACAAAAACATCAAATTGAAACCCTCTTCTAATTATGTCTCCATGGATCACCTCACCTTGTTCAAGAGATGCCAAGTTAGCACACGCGAGTAGAACACTGGCAAAGGTGAACTGATCTGGCTGAATCCCTATCGATTGCAATTTATAAAACAATTCCAATGCCTCAGCACTAAATCCATGTCTGGCATAAGCTGCAATTATCACATTCCATGAGACTACGTTTCGTTTACCCATTTCGTCGAACACTTTGCAAGCGTCCACCAGGCTACCATAGTTGGCATATATGGTGAGAAGTTTATTATCTGGTAAGTTAAATCCAGTTAGAATGATGTGAGAATGCAGCCGTTTGGCCTCTGTTATATCTTTATTGTTGATGCACTCCTGCAAGAGTAAAGCATACTCCAATTGGGTTCCCTTGTAGAGTATTCTCGCAGAGTCGTTTTCGCCATTGAAGGATCCTTTCAGCACACGAGTTCTAGTGTTGTAACTTTTCCATCTTAGATATTGAACAATATGCATGAGAATATTAATCACAACCCACCGTGGTCTATTCCATAACTGTAACTCTTTGCATACTTCGGTATTTGGAAAATGGCCGTTTGTAGAGAGATCATAGCTGTGAGCCCGAGCGTATTTTTTGGAAAATAGTTGATGGTATCAATCACATGAATTGGAAAATGAAGTTACGAGATAATCTCATGTTTGGGTTTTAGACAGTAGACAGCAGGAAAATGGAATCTCTTTGCCCTCTGCCCTTTGATGTGTGTTCCATTTATTCCATTGTGTATGGTAAACTGCACCTTTTGTGCAAAATTATTCAAATGAATTTTGAAAAATAGTACCTATGCATATATAGATTATTTTTATTTTGTAATTTAAATATATAAATTTAATAATAATATTTTTTTTATTATAAGTTGCTATATGGGGTGGAAGGTACGGGATGACGGGCCTAATGGTTAAAAGCATGTGTTTCCTCTTACAAGGTCACAGGGGGTAGTGTATGTACACCTCTGTAGACTTTAGCACTTAAATCATTGCGTAGAGAGGGGTCCATTGTCCCACAAACAAGGGGGTCTCATACACCAAATTGGTGTCTCGCTTGGCGGTGACCTAAAAAATAGATTATTATTATTATTATTTGTGCACAAGCACATAAGTCAGCACATAAGTTAGGAGAATGCAACACCTAGTGGGGATGAGGAGACAGGCAGCAAAGCATCGAGGAAGACAGAGCAGGGTGAGATTTGCTCTATGCCTACGAGTTAATGCATAATACACAGCAAGCATTCAAACATTTTGAGTAGGGTAACTCTAATGATGATAGTTTTTAACGTCTTCACAACTTCAATCGCTACTCCGCTCACATCATTGGAGTGAAGGACTAGAGGAGAATAATGATGGGAAATGAAACTAGAAAGGATAAAGTAGCAAAAATCATGGTAGATAATTGACATGTCTTTAAAAACTCTACTAACATAACTTTCAAAACCTTGTTTTTAAGTTTCAAGTTAACATAACTTTAAAAACCATGTTTGTAAGTTGTCTTGGTGGTCGACTTGCTCCTGAAATTTCGGCCCCTCTAAGTCTAAAATTCTATCCCACAGTAGCCTAATATGTCTCTTCTAAAATGCCACGGATTTGACTCAATTCTTGTCTATCAAGAAAGAGTTATGGTAACTTTTACAAAACTTGTTGTTTTTGTCCCTTTCAAGAGAGTGAACTTGTACAACCTACCACATGCCCAATTTTCTTTCTATGATTATGAAACTTTTACTACAAATAACATAGTCCATGTTATTTTCGACTCAATAAGTGGCCCTCAAATTGGATCGCTCATGCTTCAAATATAACAATTTTACCCAAAACACATGTTCAAGACTAGTTTTTGGACTAATAAAAAACCCTAATCTCCTCAAATTATAACTACAAAATTATAATGAACTAGGACCTGAAATTTTTACCATAGATACTTCACTATGCCATCTAATTCTCCTCCAATTTTCATTGTTTGTAACTCTTCCAGAAAAAAGATATAGCAAAAATGGCTCTAATACCAAATGTTATGCACCAAATTCTCAAAAGAGCATAAAATAAGAAAGCGAGAGTAATCCAACGCTTCAAGAATGAAGAAAAGATATGAATAAGAAATCTCTTCGAGGAGGAAACCTCCTTATGCCATGTGTATAATGATCATAAGACTAGGTTTCATTGGTATATATATCAAAGACATGGTATATCATTCCTCCCTTAGAATGAAAGGGACCAATCTCAACATGCCACATGGAAACCCATTCAAATGCCTTATCATTGTGGTGATGCCAACAATGGTGAGTTATGAGGATTATGAGCAAATCCCTAGAAGACATATGGATAAGTTATCTAAATAGGATCCATATTAGGTACAAGTGGCTCAAGGAGGGGACACTTCATGAAAGATTCAAGGATGACATGTCTTTATCGAAGCCAAATGATGGGGAGAGCAATAAGCACCCCGCAGCGCAACAATCAATGTTGCGGCTGTGGGGCACAACAACCGTCGGATTTGATCCCATTGTTGATCCAACGGTTGCTGTGCCCCACAGCCACAGCATTAATTGTTGCGCTGTGGGGTGCTTATTGCTCTCCAAATGATGGCACGAGTAAGATCCAAGAAAAGTACACTTAACATTCGTATTTCCAAGACTTAGATATTTTATAATAGTTTCCCTATGCCAAACTCCCACTCATAAGTATTTATCAATGAAGTTTTGAGTATATAAGCATCAACAAAAATGGGTCCTCACCTTTTTTTCCCCAAGGTACAAAGACCCAATTCCTGATCACAAGAACGTTGGATGGTATATTTAGGTCTACTGGCATCAATCAAGTCGAAAAGACTAGTGTTCTAATAAAAGAAAATTTTAGTATGAGCACGGCGAAGAGGACGCTACCGTAATGGTATCTACTTGGGCAACTAGCCCCATGAACATACACATGATAAAAATTGAAATACTTTGAACTAAAACATGCATAGATGCATAATTATTTATCATACAGTGGAAGCAAGCTACATTCCATTCAAGCATTTAGCATGTTCATCATTTTCATTAATCAACAAATACAATTGCAAGGATGAAATAGACAAGAATACTTATCTTATGAAGAAGCTCATCCCGCAACCAGCTATGTCATTGTAACGTTCCACCCAACCATAGGCCAGTGTGCTCCTTAATCTCTCAGCAACACTGCCACCCCCGAGCTGGGCATGATTCCCCAAGGAAAAGGAAACTAGCAGGCTCACACATAGCCAAAGGCATGTCAAAACTCAGTCAAGCCAAAGCTATGTTTGGGTTTATCAGACTGCCAAGTGGATGGAACGGCTTATTTGCTAAGCTAGTGAGCTCAACCATAGAGCTATGGACACCTACACAAGATCTAAATTGGCTTTCCCAACACATACACACCCAACACAAGGAATCATCCCCTTCTTTGTTGTACAGTCCCTCAGGCTATGCATTCCCTTCCAGTGCTATTCAGGATGTGCAGTAAGGAATAATCAGCCCTCAAGATCCCTCAGTGAGGTTCCTTCACACACTAGGTTTATCAAGCTGGTCAAGCCCCATTTCCACTCCCAATTCAACACAGACCAAAGCACAAAGGCATACACAACAATGTACACAATTTCTGGGTCGAGGGAAAACGGTTTGGCAACAAAATTAATAGCCAAGGTGGGTAAGAACAACCCCTAACAGCAAATTCAATTTTGCAGGGACGTTTTGGCCCTAACGTGGCCAAAAACAAACTCAGCCACACCCAAGAGAACTTGGTCTCTCCTCCAAATCGTTGGGCACTTCAAAAACGATTTTTAGCTTGGAAATCCATGGGGAAAATGCAACAAAAACGTTGGGGAAAGAAACCCAACCACATATCATTACAAAAATGAATCCACAGCCCAGGAGAATGAAGAATGATTGCCCACGTGAGGGAAAAAAACACACACACAGCAACCCAAAAACGAATTTCACATACAGAAAATTCCCAGCCGCTTGAGAGAGCCCCGACGTGGGTGAATGATAATGAGGAAAAACGCCTAGGAGCCCAAATCGTAAAGGAGAAGATACCACAGGCAAAATCGTAGAGGTGAGAACAACTCCCAAGCTTCCCTGCATGAGGAAAATGAAGAACGTGCATGTATGGCCAAATGGGCATCCATTTTGGGTGTTTACTTGCCCCAAAAGTCAAAATTGATTTTCCCCAAAAATGGGTTTTCCCCAAATTCGAATTTTCCTGCCCATACTCTTCCCATCCCCATGCAATAACTACTTCAACCAATTTCTGGAAGAATTAAATGATTGGGTGAATGAGACAAGAAAGGTAGTTGACTGTTTGATGGGTTCTCCCGTTGACATTTGGCTTTTCTCCATTGGCCCCAAATGTTAAATATTTCCCCCTCATTATCCTTAGGAAATCATGCCCCCATCTCTTTTAATGTTGCATAGACATAGCTGGTTGTGGGTATTTAATTAAAATGCATATTTACATGATGCCAAAATTATAATGTGTTGGCTAGCACGAAATACCATCGGCAACGATTTTAATAGCCAGACAATAGAACATTAAATCGATGGTGGGGCTTTTGCCTTTAGCTCCACACCATGATTAATTACAATATATACATCATATACATTTAATGCAAACGGGGTCAAAACCGGGGTGTTACAGATCCCTATGTCATTTTATCTTGTTTGACATCTTTTGCAGGCTTTCCAAAAAGAAAAAGGGTAAATTCATCTTGGAATGTTGATTTAAATGTTGCAGGAATCTGATATGATATTTGAAGACCATAGCAAATCTTCCCTCACATGTGATGTAGCTTTGTAAAATTCTAATGGCCTCTCTCCACTCAGGCATAAACTTATCTAATTGTACACCTTTCCCCCAATCTAGGGTTTCAACTTCAGGTAAGAGGAAATCTTTTGGATTGAAAGTGAAAGGTATTTTCTTGAACCAAAACTCTCCATCATCTACTATGCCTATGGCCTCTGCTATCAATTCTCTTGTCAATTCAAATTTAAGGGTGTCAAATGAAACTGTGCTTTTATCAAGACCCTGAGCAAACCCATATGACACTTCTGGGGTTAAAGCCATCAATTCTCTGGAAGAAATCAAACCATCCAGCTCTTTGAAACATCGCTACACAATCAAGAAAACTTTCTTCCCAGCTTGTATTGGTGGGTTCGGCTCTATTAGTTTTACCACTTTTCTTCATTTTCTGCACTATAACCCTAGACTGTGTATTTCTTTAAACCAGTTCAAAAATTTTCAAAATGGTTCTCTGCAACGATAAAATTAACAGCCAAGCAAATTCATAACAAACAGGTTTACGATTTTTCAATAATCTTTACAAGACCAGCACCGTGTCAATGGAGACCACGACTCTGTCAATGATTTCAATACCTGGTCATACAGCTGTCATGATGATGAACTAAACTCTTGAATATGCGCTTATTATATCTTCGATAAGTGTTCAAAGGCCTTCAATACTTTACTCTACAACCACCACGATTTCCAACCACTTCCTTCAATAATTTTACCAAATGAAAACCTGACAGGTATGACCATGATCCTTGCAACGTCTCAGACACCTATCATAATCATCACTGGGTTTTAAATATACGCTATCATAAGTATCCAAAAAACTTCCACCAATTTCGATTTCAAACAGCCACGATTCTCCTCAATAATCTTTGCCTCCTCTCATACACTTGTCATAATGATCACTGAGCTCTAAACACGTATCATTCTGGCCTCACATGTGTTAAATGACTCCTACTGCTTTCGATTACAAAGCATCACCATTATTTGCCATAATTTCACAGGTTCGAGATTCTTGTAGCGCTTTAGTTCATTGACTTTCTACTTTGCGCTACAGGAATCTGAATTGTGCATATTTTTAACAAATGACTCCAGAACAAAAGGTTAGGTCATAAAGCTAAACTTGGAATAGACTTTATCATAAGTTTTTCAAACTTTTTAAAGATATATACACCTAATAAGCCCATAGAAACTATAGAACCAATAAAATGAGATAAATCAAAAGGACAATAAACATGAAATCAAACAAAAATGTGCTTATTACCAAAAATCCTCAAAACCAACTTAAAATATAAAGTCATAATAAATGCTTGAAAAATAAGACATAAACTAAGAACAACATCTAGTTATAACATCTGGATCGTGCTGCGAGATGAAATCCTCCTTGTGAGGTTTCAAGAACCTGTAGATCGGTGCCTTTTGCTCACTCAACTAAACCTGTCTATTACTCTGCAAAAATTCCATTGGGTTATGGAGTCTTTATTCAATCTCTCTCACACCGGTATATACAATGAATGACAAGTATCTTACCTTCAATATCTGTAAAAGTGCTTGAGGAATCGTCCATTCACTGGATTGGACAATTCTTCACCTTCCAAAGTCTGTAATATGAAGGTATTCTTCTCCAAAAGTTTTGAAATTATGAAA
Source organism: Pseudotsuga menziesii (assembly GCA_001517045.1). NCBI lineage: Eukaryota > Viridiplantae > Streptophyta > Pinopsida > Pinales > Pinaceae > Pseudotsuga > Pseudotsuga menziesii. Next base: position 22,720 of record LPNX010464353.1, read on the forward strand.
GGACCAAACCACAAGTTGTCAAATTTACCATGTTTACCTTTTTGTTCCTTTCTGGCATCCCACCTTAAAACCATGTCTCCACAAGAAAATGTATTTTCCTTAATCTTTCTGTCAAAATTTTCCTTGATTTTCTTTCTGTACATTTGATCATTTTCTTCTACAGCTTCACGTTCTTATTGTAATTCAATCAGTGAAAAAATTCTCCTTTGAATATCATTAGGTTCCTTCAAACTATCTTGAAAGAATTTCATTATTGGAATACCTAGTTGAACTGGAAATACAACATCAGTGCCATATACTAACTGAAAAGGAGAAGAACCAATTGCTTTCTTAGTAGTTATCCTATCTGCCCAAAATGCATATTTCAACATGAATCCCATGACCTTTTATTCTGACTTAACAGTTTTCTAATGCTCTGAATAATGTTCTTATTGGTCGATTCTGCCAACCCATTACCCTGAGGGTAATAAGGTGTAGAATGCTTCAGAACAATTCCATTTTGTTCACAGAAGGTAACCATAGCTTTAGATTTGAAGGCTTTAGCATTATCAGTCAGCAATTTCTTAGGACACCCAAATCTACCTAAAATATTCTCCTGGATAAAATTGATTATCACCTTATCAGTTGCATTCCTTGTAGGAATGGCCTCCACCCATTTTGTGAAAAAATCAATCGCTGTAAGTATCCATCTATGTTGACCAGAAGAAGCAGGATTTATTTCAACAATAAAATCTAAGCCCCACTGCTGAAAAGGAGCATTAACTGCAATGGGCTTCAATGGTAAGGACACAATTTTTTGTTTACCAGCAAACTTTTGACATGGAACACAAGCTCTAACCTGCTGATATACATCAAAAAATAGAGAAGGACAATAGTATCCAGACCTCAAGATTTTATAAGCAGTAGCCTTCCAGTATTTATGACCTCCATAAGCACCCTCATGTGATTTTGAAATGACTTTCTCAATATCTGGGTTATCTAAACATCTGAGCAGTACTCCTCCAGGATCCTTCCGAAGTAACTGCTGATCTACCAAACAGTATTTAGTGGCTTTCAATTTGAGTGATCTAACTGTTTTTTGTCTAAATGTTCAGGACACTGTAAATACAATAAGAAATGAACAATGTCAACATACCATACTGAGTCTGCATACTTGTCCATAATCTGCTCTTTGTCTTGCCATTTTTATATCTCCTCCTAGATTTGTTGTTCTACCATCAAATGAAGACCAAGAGCCTCACAATTTGAATCAGCCAACAATTTTGCTAAACCATGTCCTTTCACAAGCTTAGTAGGCTTGATCTCCACCTCATACTCCATGATCCTTGCAATCCATTTTCCCCTCTTTCCTTCGGAGTCAGGCTGAGTTAAAATGTCTTTTATAGCAGCATTAGGAACATAGGCAATGATCTATGAATGTGAAATATAAATTCTGAAAAATTTCAATGCCTTTACCAATGAATATGCTTACTTTTCCAAGGTATTATATTTCAATTCTGATACCCTGAGAGTCTTACTAAAGAAAGCAATAGGCTGCTCTAGTCCTGCATTTTTCTATAACAAAACAGCAGTTATTGTGTCATGTGATGCAAAAGAAAAAGTCAGAAAATCTTTTGAAAAATCTGGACTCACCAACACGAGTGCTTTTGTAAGGGCATGTTTTATCTTTTCAAATGAGGTTCTGGCCTCTGTTGTCCAATTCACCTCTTGATCTTTCTTTAACATAGTTGTTAAATGCTTTATAGTTTCACCAAAATTTGGTATAAACCATCTCAGAAAATTAATCTTCCCAATAAATGACTGAACATCCTTCTTACTTCTGGGCAAACTAATTTTTAAAATGGCTTTGACTCTCTCAGGATCTATTTTTATTCCATCTGTTGAAACCAAATGTCCCAGGAGTCTACCCTCCTGAATAGCAAAATGAGATTTTTTTGGATTTAATGACAGTCCATATTTCCTGCACTTCAAAAAGGTTTGTCTAAGGTGTTTTAAATGCTCTTCATCAGATTGTGAAAAAACTGTGATCTCATCCAAATAAATCACAACAATATTTTCCTTTTCCCCAACAAAAGCTATATCCATAGCTCTTTGAAACGTCGCACCAGCATTCATCAAACCGAATGGCATCTTGTCATACATGAAGGTACCCAAAGGGGTAGTGAAAGTTGTCTTCTCCCTGTCATCTGGATGCATAGCAATCTGATTATACCCTGAGAATCCATCCACCATTGACATTCTCTAAGCACCCACTACTTGTTGCAAAACCTGTTCAATCTTAGGCAATAAGTAATTGTCTTTTAGTGAAGATCTGTTTAAATTACGGAATTCCACACATAATCTTATCTCTCCATTCTTTTTCTTGACTGGAACTAGGTTAGCCACCCATGATGAGCATCTAAGTGGAACAATGATTTTTGCATCCAATAATTTTTTAACCTCCTTTTCTATTACTGGAAATAATGTTGGATTGATTCTTCTCAACTTCTATCTAAAAGGTTTCAAATTGGGCTATAGAAGAACCTTATGCTAAATAATATTGGTATCATAAGTTTTTAAATCCTCATAGGACCAAGCAAAAACATCAGCATGTTCCTTCAATAATTTAATGTATCTGTTCATTTGGTCAATTGAAAGAGATTTCGAAATTTTTACCATTCTAGGCTCCTCTTCTGTACCAATATTACAGTCTACAACATTCTCTTCTGAGGACTACATGGCTGGTTTCAATGGAGTGTCATCTTTTGAAAAAATTCTTTCTAAGGGAACCAAACCCTTGGGAATAAAATTACCCTTCAACTCAATAATTTTATGTCCAACAATCTCATTTTCTGAATATTCATCAGCCTCTTCAACTTCCTCATCCCGATCTTGATCAATCAACAAATTAGAAAACTCACCAGTCAATTCTCAAAATTTCTTTATTTCTATGTCATCTTCAAAAACCCTCCAGTGTTTGATATTATCTGGTACTGAAGGTCTGTATCTGACTTCAATGGGATGCTTTAAGTGATTTTGTTTCGGAATTCTGAAATGTGTGGCTGCTAAAGCAAGTGAATCAACTATCTGATTATGATCTCTGGGAATAAAGGAAATATTAAATGCGATAAAGAAGTTATCAATCATGTCCTAGACCTCATTTCTATATACTTTCAACAAATCCTGCTTTACATGATATTTGTCCCTTACCTTCTAGACAACTAATTTGGAGTCGCCATAAACAGAAATTTGTTGAATGCCCAGGTCTTTTGCAGCCTTTAAACCCAGTATCAATGCCTCATACTCTGTTGTATTGTTTGTAGTTACAAACTCCAACTTATACATCAAACTTATCAACTCACCACAAGGGGAAACCAAAACAATACCTGCTCCTACTCCTTCTTTGGATGAAGAGTCATCAAAATACATTTCCCACAACTCTTCCTTTTGTTCAATAAAACGTTTGACTGGTTTTTTCTTCTCAACCTGTAACATACCAGTTGTATTGTCATCACTGAAATGTAACATGCAAGAGCCCAAATCCTGTTCTACTGCATAAAGTGGATGATTTGTTGGGTTCTTGTCATCAGTGACAATGTAAGCATACTGTAATTCTCTATAAAATCTCTTATTCTCTCCTCCAAAAACAGGGGTTGTTGCATATGATAAATCCATTTGTAAAGTAGCCCTCGCCTTCTTAGCCCAAGATCTTGAAAGTAGCATTCTGAACTTAGGAGTAATATCTTCCACCACCACATCCATGATGACATTTTTCATGGGTAACTGAGTCAAATTAACCACCATATCCTTAGTTACTCACAAACATTTAACAGCTTTAGAATCAAATGCATAGAAATCTTGATAGGGTTTTGTGATACTTAAACCCAAAGCCTCCATGACTGCTTTAGGCATCAAATTGTGAGAAGCACCAGAATCAAGTAAACAATTATGAATCATCTGATCATGAATAGTTAATGTTATATAGAAAGGTGGAGATGAATTTGAATCACTTTCAGTTTTATCAGCTAAGGCAGAACCAATAAAGATTTTAAGATGTTCCTCTTGTAAATTCACAGTATCTGAGGGTATTTGGTTAGCAGTTGAACCTATCATCTTCAGAACTGGATTTCTATAGCATGGATTCTTCATTAACATAATAAAGGGTACTGGAATTTTGATTTTACATAATTCATTTTCAAAATTGAATGTCTACACATTCTTGTTTATCTCTTCAATTTCTGCAGTCTTATCTGATTCACCCTTCTCTGTTCTCTTATCATGTGCTTGACTAGATGACTGTTTAGGATATGAAACTATTTTCTTCTTTGAAATTTGAGATACCTGCTTTGGACCAGACCTTAAATTAATAGGCCTTCTTGGTTTTGATTGACATATCTCACCTGAAACTTGAGGAGCCAAATCACTTTCTGTTTGGTAAACATTTGCATCAAAAAATTCAGAATTCGAATATTCATCTTCTGTTAAGAAACCTTCAACTAATAATTCTCCAAAATAATTCATATCTTGATTTAAATCTTCATCATGCACATCTTCACCCTCTTCAACTTCAGCTATCATATTATTCTGCAGAGGAGGGGGAACTCTTTGGTCCTCATTTTCTCTTCTCTCCCTCTGTATATCATTGTTTCTTCGTTCTCTGGGAATAAATCTAGGTGCAAACTGGAGCCTAAATTGATTAGGATTGTTAGGGTTTCTTTCCGCTTCTTGTGCAGCCCTGTTTGAATTCTTTTCTAACTCCAACTTATTTAGTTTTGCTATTAAATTTTGACTAACTTAGCCATCTCATCAATTTTGTTGTCTGTTGACTATGATGTAGAAGGTGCTGGGATCACCTCCTTCTTACATTTTCTATCATATATTTGATGATCTGAATTCACTTTAATTCTATTGGAAGCTAAGATATTGGATTCTACCTCTAATGCAGCTTCTTGCATGTTTAATAAGGTGATTGGTCTTCTCTCTCTTAGATGTAAAGAGAATCCATGATCAAAGGCATTTGCATAAGTAAGCTTTGCTGAAGTTTCAGAGGGTATGATTTCTGTTGGAATCCTACCATACATCTTGTTAAATCTTTTAGAAAAATATGCTATGGTTTCATCATTTTTCCTCCTTAAGGATCCAGATTCTGTAATATAATAAGTGTGGTCTTTTGTGTCACCCCATTGTCTCATAAATACATCATGTAGCTCCTCTATCAAGGTGATTGAATTTGCTAGTAGTTCCCTGAACCACTTTCTAACTTCCCCATCCAGACTCTGCACAAACATCCTCATCCATACATCTTTTGCTTCAATGTTTTGATTGTCTGCATAACTAAGGAAGGCATCCCAATGCTCTTCAGCAGTTGTTTCTCCCTAACCATTGAACCTAGGTAAATATTTCTGATAATCCCCTCCAGGTAGGGCATTCAACAGTTGAGGAAGGACTAATGGATCATATCTATAAGCCACCATTCTATCCATCATGTCTAAAGGTTGTTGAGCTACCATTTTGAAGCTACTAGGGTTTGGTGAAGAAAAAGGTTTATTTACTAGACTGGAACTTGGTTGAAAAGGGATTTTACTAGCTTTGAATTGAAACAAAGGGATCTTTCCAGGAGACTAAGTTTTTGATTTTTTAAAGGACTGTGGATCAGTAAAAACTTGGAAGCTGCTAACTAATATAGAAGGTATTGACCATGACAAACTTTCTTTTTTCTCCTCTGAATGTGGAAAAGGTGATACTAGGTCAAAAAGATCAGAAGTACATAAAGAAGGAGAAGACTGTGATCTCTGAATTTTCCTAACTTCCTTCAAAATATGTTCTTGATCAGAAATACCTAGATGCAAAGGTGAAGTAGGCTTTCTCTTGGTTCCAATCTTTCTGGCAGCCACTGTGGACACTGCTTGGTGAAAAATTAGTCTAAAAGATTTGCTGATTTTGCTCACCTTTCAAAATCAGTTGAATGATGAAAACCCAGGGAAGATATACCTTCAGTTTCATCCTCGGCAACGACGCCAAAGATGTTTGTGCTAGAAATTGTTCCTAGACTACCACAAGAACAAGCTAACACAATCTCAAAAAGAAAACAAAATGAAATTGGTTTTTGAATGGTTTTAGTTTAAAACTTTATCAACAAGGAGGTAAAACATAGACAAGCTAATACATAAATAAATCATGAACAAGTTTGAAAAACTGGGGATCAAACACATCTAAATAAACCATAAACATTACACTTGAAATATTGATTCCAACCACAAGATACAAGCATTTGCATGAATAAAGCCTTTAAACAAGAAATGAAGTTGTATGTTGAGTAATCAACCAGATCAGAAATGAAGTTGTATGTTGAGTAATCAACCAGATCAGAAATGAAACCAGCATAGCAGGTAAAATGGCTTATCAGTTTGTATATAATCAATAATAGTCATCAACTTACATAAGAGTTATCAGTCTTAGCTTGAGATACCACAACTTAAAAGCCTCTCCTTGAGTCAAAATTTGAACCTGCCTCCTAATGCATTTCCTACTTTTATCCCTTCTTCCATAAAAAATGGTTACATAACTGACTAAACTAACTTTTTAGGTCAAGATTCGAATTAGTTACAAAAAATATTTGTCTTTTCAAAAAATAAACTATTAACTATTTCAAAAACAAGCTGCTTGACACCTGTCACTAGAAATATTCAAAGATTCTTGGCTGCCTCAGACAACAATGCAATCCCTCTAAGGCATGTGACTGCCTTTTACTTCTCTGCTACTCTGCTTCCAAATCTTCAATCTTCTTTGACAATCTCTCCTTCTACTAGGTCAAATTTTGAATTTTCTGGTTCAATTCCTCAAACTGGTTTTGAGTCTGTCTCTTTCTCTTTAAAGCTTCATTTGAAATAGCAATTAATTCCTGGTAATGTGTGTTGTGTCATTAAGATCCTCCCTTAGTCTCCTATTAGTGACCAATCTCTCATTGCTCTCAGTAAGAAAATCCATTTGATATGTATATTGCTTTACAGCTTTCTGAAGATTTTCAATGTCTGAATCTATGCACACTCCTTTCTGTAATGTGGAAGTTTTATCTGACAGCCACAGGATATTAATTTTCCTAAAAATTAGGTCATCATCTTCCTCATTTTTTACTACTTCTTCTTCAACGAGAACTTCTGGAGACCTAACTCTTTCAGGGCTGAAATCTATTGGTTGTTCTGCAATCTTATCTCTGCCTGTAGATGACTCCAAAATCACTGAATGCTCCTTCTGGATATGAACTTGGTGAGAACTAAGGGTTTCTTCCTCTTCCATGTCTTCTTGAGATGAAGAATATTCAATCACAGTGGTTTTCTCCTTCATTAATCTAGGGTTTAAAATATTTTTCATGTTAAGTATCAATTTATTTTTGGCTCTTGTTTTTGGCCTCCACCTTGTTTTTGTTTCTCCTAACATTACAAATGATCTCCCCTGAAACTTTCCAGCCGAAAGTTGTACACCATCAACTTTCAATCCTGTTACAACATATTTTCCTTTCAACTTTTCATTTGAAATTTGTACACTATCAGCTTTCAATTTGGCTGGAACTAAAACCTCTGTTATGCTTTCTTTTACATTTGTAAAACTTTGATTTCGTTCTAACGAACTCATCCCTTCTTCTTGATTTATAACAATTCTCTGATCCTCTTCTGCGTTCTCTGAAACTTGTTCTTGATTTCCATTAAGAACTTCTTTTACTTCTTCACACACAAGATCTTCAAATTTTTGAGCTGAACATTCCCCTTGAACACTATATTTTACCAGTTCATTAGTGACTTCTTTCTTTAACCTTTTTACCAGGATATACTACTTGTTCATCTGCCTCTTTTTGGGTTCCTCTTTTTCATTATGAAAGCCTGACCAAAACAAAAAATAATCCCAAGTTTTGCTCTTCTTTAGAAGGACGGTGCAAACAATCAGCTTTATTAGCCCATGATGAAAAATAGATTGTTGTGTATGATCCCTATGCCATTTTATCATGTTTGACATCTTTTGCAAGATTTTTAAAAAGAAAAAGGGTAAATTCATCCTGGAATGTTGATTTAAATGTTGCAAGAATCTGATATGATATTTGAAGACCATAGCAAATCTTCCCTCACATGTGATGTATCTTTGTAAACTTCTAATGGCCTCTCTCCACTCAGGCTTAAACTTATCTAAGTGTACACCTTTCCCCCAATCTAGGGTTTCGACTTCAGGCAAGAGGGAATCTTTTGGATTGAAAGTGAAAGGTATTTTCTTGAACCAGAACTCTCCATCATTTACTATGCCTGTGGCCTCTGCTATCAATTCTCTTTTCAATTCAAATTTAAAAGTGTCAAATGAAACTGTGTTTTTATCAAGACCCTGAGCAAACCCATATGACACTTATGGGTTAAAGCCATCGATTCTATGAAAGAAATCAAACCATACAGCTCTTTGAAACATCGCTGCACAATTAGGAAAAAAATTTGCCCAGCTTGTATCGGTGGGTTCGACTCTTTTAGTTTTACCACTCTTCTTCATTTTCTGCACTATAACCCTAGACTGTGTATTTCTTTAAACCAGTTCAAAAAATTTCAAAATGGTTCTCTGCAATGATAAAATTAACATCCAAGCAAATTCGTAACAAACAAGTTTACGATTTTTCAATAATCTTTACAAGACCAGCACTGTGTCAATGGAGACCACGACTCTGTCAATGATATCAATACCTGGTCATACAGCTGTCATGACGATGAACTAAACTCCTGAATATGCACTTATTATATCTTCGATAAGTGTTCAAAGGCCTTCAATACTTTTCTCTGCAACCGCTTCCTTCAATAATTTTACCAAATGAAAACCTAACAGGTATGACCACGATCCTTGCAGGTTCTCATACACCTATCATAATCATCACTGGGTTTTGAATATACACTATCATAAGTATCCAAAAAACTTCCACCAATTTCGATTTCAAACAGCCACGATTCTCCTCAATAATCTCTGCCTCCTCTCATACACTTGTCATAATGAGCATTCAGCTCTAAACACGTATCATTCTGGCCTCACAGGTGTTAAATGACTCCTATTCCTTTCTATTACAAAGTATCACCATTATTTCCCATAATTTCATAGGTTCAAGATTCTTGTAGCGCTTCAGTTCACTGACTTTCCACTTTGCGCTACAGGAATCTTCCTTGTGCATATTTTTAACAAATGACTCCAAAACAAAAGGTTAGGTCATAAAGCTAAACTTGGAATAGACTTTATCATAAGTTTTTCAAACTTTTTAAAGATATATACACCTAATAAGCCCATAGAAACTATAGAACCAATAAAATGAGATAAATCAAAAGGACAATAAACATGAAATCAAACAAAAATGTGCTTATTACCAAAAATCCTCAAAACCAACTTAAAATATAAAGTCATAGTAAGTCAATGCTTGAAAAATAAGACAAATAAACTAAGAACAACATCTAGTTATAACAATATTGTCGGCCCAAGTTCTTCAATCTAAACCACCCAAAAGGTATGAATCCTAACCATGTGAATAAAGGCGCTGAAGTCAAACAGGGAGGAAACCATTTGATTACCGGTCATTGATGAGAACCGTTAACAAACACGAGGGAAACCACCATTAATGAAAATGGTCCCAAAGGTACCTAGTACATTATAACAAGTATGAATACAAGGACTTGAAGTCGAACACTTGAAGAATCCATCGAGTAGGAGACGGTAAGGTATTCCCACTACTCAATAGCGAGAGAAATTGCCACTGATGACTGCAATAGCCAAGGTACTGTCATAAACTCTAAATCTCATTCCCAAAGCAAGAGGTGTTGCAGTCGATAGGAAGAGATCCGTTGGAAGGAAGGCATTAAGGAATCCTCCATCATCCAACACGAGGTAAGTAAAAAACTAATTGGATCTGGAACTGGTACTGAATTTCACAACAAGAACCGTCGAAGACATGATGTAATGAACTGATATCAAGGAATGGCCGACACAAAAGGTCAAGGCAACTTCAGAATGGTCGACAAAGGTTTATCCTTAAACAATGAGCACGACACAAAAGTGACTTAGGCAGATTTTGACACAAAGAGACCAACGATGCAACTCTGCAATGTAGGAGACATCGACAGATTCCCCATATAATTGGAAAAGAGACAAACCGGAGGAGTAAAAAACTATGAATTGGGATAAGGTCAAAAATTGAGACCCAACTGTTGATAGACTCAAAACTGGTGCTTTGTTCAAGGAGACAAGACTTGCTCCCATGATGTAAAAATACATGTGAATGAATTTTCCTTCCCTCTTTCTTGTAAAGGTTTAACAAGTCCAGGAAAGCAAACTCGGGACCTTCTTCATTTTTGGCAAGCTCGAAGAAGAGACAAAAGAATGCTTGATAAAGCACTAATTCATGGATTTTACGAGCCCGAGTTAGTGAATGCTCGATGGTGTTTTCATATTTTTTAGAGTTTGAAAACTCCAAAGAAGACTCCAGGGGGGTGCTTTTTCGTAAAGTTAGTCTCGTAAGTCCGAAAAAGTGTAAAACAATACAAAGGAGAACTCTCTTAGCCCAGGTGAACTAAGGTATGCCTTTTTCGTAGTTAGTCGGCAAGGTTCGAAAAAGGGGTAAACTATCACCAGACCGACGCACCTTCAAAAGTGGCATGTAGCTGAGTTTAACGAGTGGGAAGGAATGCAAGCTCACTCGAAAAGATCCATTTAATTACGAGAAATGGGATTTACAACAGTAAACTCAATGCTTTGTTCTTTAGGTTTTAGCAAGCATGACAAAGACATAAAGTACGCTCAGATTTTTTTCATGTTTAGGTCCAGAGCACGAAAAAGAGAAAACTAAGCTTGAAAAGGTTCATTTTCCGTAAGTTTAGTCCTCCAGGTCCGGAAAAGAGATAAACATATGCCTAAAGATACTCTTCTAGATTCCGAAGAAAATAGAGTGCTACTTTTTTGTAAATAATCCACATGGTCCGAAAAAGCTATAAACTACCACCAATGTGGATGATTGTTCATGCTACCTAACGATTCTGAACAAAAAGTTTACTCGAGAATATAGTCAAATTTAAGAAGTCAGACTAGGCTTAAAGATAACTCCATATCTTTCCCGTGAAGTTTTAACGAGTCCAAAAAATCCAACTCACAGCCTCCTTACTATTTTTATCGAGCTCTAAGGACAACAGAAAGAATTCTCTAAATGCGAGGAGACGAGTGGCATACGCAGGGAAAACTAGTTCCAAGCGCAAGGAACAAACCTATGCATAATGCAAGAAAAGCGTGCAAGATAAGGACACTCGAAGAGAGTCTCCTCCAGGTAAAGGGTGTCAAGTTGCAAAGGAACAATGGTACAAGGTTGAGCAATGATGAGAGAGAAGATCAGGGATTATACAACGAGCTAAAATCGTGGAAGACGACATCAAGCTCATAAGCACGAGCAGGGTACATGCAAATGCAATTATAACTTGAATAACAATGGGAGGTCAGTAAACAGTTGTGGATACAACTACCAATCCTGTCTCTAAGAAACAACAACATCAAAATCACATTCAGAAGAAAATATCCGATGCAAGTCACTTTGGCAAAAACACATGTGACTTTGTTATCTTCTACAAAAGGTGTAGTCAAGGCATAATCAACTAAAGAGGACCCTATTATGCCAAGGCCTGAGGATTCACAATCAATAAGATCAACCTCAAAAGAAAATCAAAGATCAACAGAGGAGATAGAGTCTGCAAGAACAAACTCAGTATCACGGGAATTGAAAAATTCTTAAGAAAAATAAAACTCATTAGGATCACTGACTTGTTTTTCAAAGGAAGAGTCAAAAGACTCAATAAGACCAACATAAGAAGATCTATCAATGGAAATATCAAGCTCATTAAACAATTCGGGGTTGGACTTAGTCACAACTGAACCAACATCCAAAAGAAGGTCACATTGTATCAAGGACTCTAGGAAGACTTCATCAAAAGGAAGTAGATCATTCCAGATAGGACACATGTCTAAACTTTCAATTGAATCAACAGAGTAGAGAGCATGCTCCATAGTCTATATAGGATGAATCAATTGGTCAACTACTGGGATTGAGTCCTGAGAAGGTAAGCATGAACACAGAGGCTTCTCCTCAGTGGCAATTGAACACAAAGGACATGAGGCCACATAGCTCACCCGTGGCGGGGTAGTGTCTATCGAGACACTGGGAATCAATAAAGGAAAAACATGGCCTCTAGTTGGGTCAGGAGAGGGATCAAGAAAATCCAACTGGTCAATAGTGACAACTTATTCGCCATGATTAAATTACATCACACGAAAGAACGTTGACACCACAGCCTGCATAGCATAAACATAATCACACACCAAGGAGCATATTAAAGTCCAAGGGTCTTCTATCACCATGAAATCAACTAAGACAGTCTTCCCACCCAAAGTAACAGGTGTTTGAGCAAGAATTCCCAAGGTTGTACTAGTTCTTCTATCAAACGCCAATAACTGACTAGCTGTCAACACAAGGCTGGTAGATCCCATGCCTCGCCAAGAATGAGCAGACAAGATAATAACTAAGGCTCCTTCATCAACAATACAACGAGCAATCGTGTATTGTCCAACTTTGACCTTTATTTGGAAAAGTGCATCAGAAGGAAGGCGTGGCTCAACTAGGATATCCCAATCAAAGGAAGCAATCCGAGAGCTTGGTGGGGGTTCATCTGAAGCGAGTTCAATGCCCCCTTGTTTAGTAAGTTATGAAATGGCAGTGAAGAAAATGTGACTAACAAACACTTCACTCTCCAAAGGAAGAGTGGGATTGATCGACAATGGAATCGATTCAACCTCTTCGTGAAAGTCACTCTCCGAAGGGAGAGTGGGATTGACCAAAGATGACACTGGTTCAATCACATAAGGATCACTCTTCGAAAGAAGAGTGGGGTGAACCAAAGACTGGGAAGGTTCGACCACTAGATCAACCAAAGGTTGAGTAGGTTGTTGAGAAACTATAGGTTGTTTAGGAGCAGGGTATTCTTGAGTCTCGGACCACACTCTTCGCACCTCTGCGATAGTAGGGCACTGGTGAGTAAGATGATCTCCCTCGCATAGCTTACAAGGGAACTAAGTTTGCCCTTCGAACGACTAGTTTTCTCAACAGTGTCAACATGACTAGCAATGGCTGATTGTTTTCTCTCAGCATGACCTACAGAAGCTGAGAGTTTGCTCCTAGCATGACCACTAGAGGCTGGGTGATTGGGTCCAACCTGACTAAGAGAGGCTAGTTGTTGAAAAAATTCAGGATGTTAAAAACGGGATGACCATGAAATAAACTCTTCGTACCTCCGCGATGACAGGGCATATATAAGTAAGGTGGTCTCCCTCACAAAGCTTACAAGGAAACTTGGGCTTGTGTTTTGAACGGTTAGTATTTTCAACAGCGTCAACATGACTCGCAGTGGTTGATTGTTTGCCCTCAGCATGAACAACAGAGGCTGAGAGACTGCCCCCAGCATGACCTGTAGAGGCTAAGAGACTGGGTCCAACATGACCTGCAAAGGTTGGATGGGTAGGATCAACATGATATGCAACAATTGAGTGTATGCCCCCAGCATGACCTTCAGAGACTGGGTGGATGGATCCAACATGACCTACAAAGGTTGGATGGGGAGGTTCAACTTTACCTACAGAGGTTGAACGGGTGCCCTCAGCATGAACTGCAGAGGCTAAGTGACTAGATCCAACGTGACCTGGAAAAGTTGGAAGGATCCCACTAGCATGATCAACAGAGGTTGGATGGCGAAGATCAACTTGACTTGCAGAGGTTGAGTGCTTATATCCAACATGACCTGCAGAGGTTGGATAGGTGCCCTCAGCATGAACTGCATAGGTTGGGTGGTGAGGTTCAACTTGATGTTGGTAGGGGTTTTGGACCATATTTTGCATATATTTTTCATTAATTTGTAGATTCAATTAAGAATTGGTTAAGATTTAGTTAGAAGTGGACCTTCAATGAAGAGACGCAAGCCTATAAGTAGATGTTGAATTATAAGTGTTAAGCAACTTATGTACCATCTTATCTTTGGATCATCGTAGAATGAGAATTGAGAGCTTGAGACTCAATTGAACTATTGTATGTTTTTGGATCTGTGATTGATTGCGTAGAATTAATATGATAAGAAGGAGGTTGATCTACACTACTGTTATCTTTTTGTCTCTTTTTGTCTTTCTGTTTTCTGCGGATCCAATGGTGAATGTGTGCGACATGGATCTATGATGCAATGTTTATTACTTTTAAATGATGTTATTTATCTAGATCTATTTGAGCAATGGTCTGATTGTTCCTGTTATGAATGAATGATGCGATCTTTTAAAGAGCAATGATGAATTGTTATGTTTATGGTTAAGTAACTGGTCGGATCTGGAAGATAAGTTGATGGCCTGTCGATGCCTGTAATCTTCTTTTATTCTGCAAAAACTTGGTTCCAACAGCTCTCCCTTGAACATCTCGGGTGAGACTTCACCTGCTTCATGGGTGTTTCCGAGCAAGGTAAAACCTGTCTGGGCCGGTGCTCAGGGAGGTTCTCATGGGCTGAGAGTCAACAGAGTAGGGAGCCCTATCGACTGGGTTTTGTTAGTCGAAGTTGCACCAACAAATGGATGGTACATAAGCTTCTTAACACTTAGAATTCAACATCTACTTAAAGGCTTGCGCCTCTTCATTGAAGGTCCAATTCTAACTAACTCTTAACCAATTCTTAACTGAATCTACAAATTAATGACCAATATCCACAAAATATGATCCAAAGTACAAAAAGTGACATAAAATACATAAAATAGTCTATTTTCCGTCGTGCGTGCCATCTTTCACTTACGCGATGTTTTCTAAGCTTGTGCGACACTCGTGATGCCATGCAACTAACTTGTACCCAAAACCCCTGCCAACAGGCCCCCAACACAGTCTTGTGGCTCGCCCTCGAGCCATGCTTAGCCGGACCTAGTGAACTCAACAGTTTGCATATTTCAAAGCCAAGATCGCTAAGTTTACCAAGTCCGACTAAGCATGGCTCAACGGCGAGCCACAAGTTTGTGTTCCGGGCCTTTTGGCAGGGCTTTTGGGTACAAGTTAGTTACGCGGCATCACGAGTGCCGCGCAAGTGAAAGATGGTACGCACGGCGAAAAATAGACTATTTTATGTATTTTATGTCACTTTTGTACTTTGGACCATATTTTGCGGATATTGGTCATTAATTTGTAGATTCAGTTAAGAATTGGTTAAGACTTAATTAGAAGTGGAACTTCAATGAAGAGGCGCAAGCCTATAAGTAGATGTTGAATTCTAAGTGTTAAGCAGCTTATGTACCATCTTATCTTTGGATCATCGTAGAATGAGAATTGAGAGCTTGAGACTTCATAGAACTATTGTTTGTTTTTGGATCTGTGATTGATTGCGCAGAATTAATATGATAAGATGGAGGTTGATCTGAACTATTGTTATCTTTTTGTCTCTTTCTTTCTTTCTATTTTATGTGGATCCAATGGTGAATGTGTGCGACATGGATCTATGATGCAATGTTTATTGCTTTTAAATGACGTTATTTATCTAGATCTATTTGCGCAAAGGTCTGATTGTTCCTGTTATGAATGAATGATGCGATCTTTTAAAGAGAAATGATGAATGGTTATGTTGATGGTTAAGTAACTAGTCAAATCTAGTAGATAAGTTGATGACCTGTCGATGCCCATAATCCTCTTTTATTCTGGGGAAACTTGGTTCCGACATCTCTCCCTTGAACATCTCGGGTGGGACTTCATCCACTTCATGGGTGTTGCCGAGCAAGGTAAAACCTGTCTAGGCCGGTGCTCAGGGAGGTTCTCGTGGGCTGAGAGTCGACAAAGTAGGGACCCATGTTGATTGGGTTTTGTTGGTCGAGGTTGCGCCAACACCCGACCTGCAGAGGTTGAACGAGTGCCCCCTTTCTTATGTGTCTTCTTCATATTCTTCCTTCTTTTACTCCTTTTAGACTGTTGGTTACTAGTATCAGTACTTTCACCGCATGAGGTAAAAGGAGGAGGAGAAGCAGCTATAGGTGAAGGGGAAGCAGTGTTTTGATTCCCTTGATATAACGAGCTTACTTGAGAAGCATCAGGAGAATTCAGGACAGTTGGAGTAGAAAACAACAACACCGGTAACCCTAGGCTGAATCCAGGTAGATTCAAGGTGGCCATCAAAGGAACGCCAACATTCCCTGTGAGAGGAATAGTACAAGGAGTTCCCAGCATGGGGATCTCTTGGTTGGTGTTCAAAGGGGTATTGGCCATAGTTTCAAACAAGGAGACAAAGGCTGAGGTCAACAGGAAACCAACAGTACAAAGAACACACCACTAGTAGAAAAGACCTAGGTATCAAACCAGGCAAACAAAGATGTCCTCCAAAGGAAAGTCTGGGATGATGAGGGCCCTGAACTAACCAGTGAAGGAAGGAGAGTAGTCACTTGGCATCTCATGAAGAACCCTCTAGGTGCAAGTGCTGGAATCACCCAACCACCCTCCCATATTGTCTACCGAGGTTACCTTCCAAGTCTACCCTAGGTGCACTGGAAATATCCTTCCAATGCCACTTGTGTAAGATCCTAGCAGACAAGATACTAAGGCTACCAAAATTGCAAAGAAATTTCAAAAAAACAGTCGTCAATCCAACCAATGCACATGGGAAGGATATCTAAGCCTAAAACCCAAACAGTACCACTACTACATTTCGACCAAAAATCCAACGGCCGTATTGTCGGATTTTCGACACTTCCCTGTCGCATGTACGACACTATGATTTTTTTTAAGCGTCGGAAACTTGTCGTCGGTTATCCGACATTTTTCAAAACCATTGGTTAAGCGACACCTCAATTTACCGTCGGTTAAATGTACAGCGTCAGTTAAGCGACAGTCTTTCTTCGACAGTAGTGAAATTTTTTTAATAAAATAACCTTCTTGCCGTCGGTTAAGCGACAGCAGGGCCGTCGGATAAGCGACGGTTAGTCAATTTTTTTTTTTAAAAGGTAACCTTCATGCCATCGGTGAAGCGATGGATATCAACTGCAATCGTCGGATAAGCGACATGAAGCTCCGTCACTTAAGCGACGGATATAAAGTATAAGCGTCGGAAAATCGACATGCTGAGCCGTCGCTTAAGCGACGGAAGTGAATTTTTTTTTTTTTAAATATTTGCACTAGAGCATAGAGAAACATAATGAATCACCAGTAAAGATGGTAGAAGCAATCGTGAGCCCACACTGAAATATTTTATTAATTATCTAAATAAATTCCTAAGTTTTTGGATAACCTCAATTGTCGTTGGTATATTTTTATATGCAATAGTTTCTACATATATATAATAACAAATGAATATCTTATTTCTAGTGTTTCTTAAATTCCGGAGAAAGGAAAAATTTGAAGGTTTGGACTCTAAATTTATAACAATTACCTTGTGCAATGTCTTGCACAATTCAAAAAAAAGAACTTGAACAATTCTCTCAGCTGAGGAAAGATTTACAAGTACTAAAACCACATCCCTAATTTTCGACCATTTTGTAACTTTCTAGAAAAAATTACAAAAGCATAGAAAACAACTTCATAGCATTTAAACATTGTAAAGAAAAATGAAACAATATTTTTAATAAAAGAAGCATATTTCAATACTGAAATGATCAACTATGGGAACTTATAAATATGCACAAAGCATCACATAATTGTAG